>JASDQU010257812.1:0-11484 GCA_032191745.1 Picea mariana | reverse complement strand
TATATGAAACTATAAGAATCAATATTAATTCAATATTATATAGATATAATATATTTATATATATAATGATCGTTAATTTCCTATATGCTTTTGTATATAAGAATCTAATAGGTGTCCACTAAGTTGTAAGGGGCAAACATTAAATTATTGTAATTATACACACTGAAATTTAATATCACAAAATTTGATAATGAGACTCTCTTGAATCAAAGGGTGAGTAGCAACAAAAGTTTACCATTGTCCCTTCTTGACTATAAAAATAAAATCGAAGTAAATAATCCTCTCATTTCCAGGTTGACGAAGACATGCTAATCTTCTAAGTGTCACCCTAAAGAGCATGCAATAAATGAACATCTAGACATGGATCCAAGTGATCATGCCACATATTGAATGACGTGTAAATTAAAAGTTGATTTTAGTCTCTGTAAAGCTAGATGTTATTCATCGATGATAGTTACCATGTAATAGTTAAGAGGGACCTGGAAGTCCATGAGCTTACTAAGCAGTGCAATGGTCATCTAGATGCAAAGTCCAGATCCCCTGGAATTGCTGGAAAAATGTCAATAATTCTCAGCCGATAACCAAACTATCAATTAGAATCTGAGCGGATCTAAGAGCATGGTCGATCCCTTTCCATAGATACTTATAGAAGTAAACGGTTGTGAGAATGACTTGAGGAAATCATGGTAGTTCCATAAATTGATCCTCCAAGTGTATTTCACGACCTACGATGGGCACACCATGTAGAATCTCATACCACAATTGATACACAGGGATTCCAAGGAACTGAAACATAAACCTGAAAAAATATGGTTCCTTCAACCAATGTTTAGTTATGGAATACTTGATGATGATAAAACAGTTTCATAAATATATGTATTGTCGCTTATCAGTTGTGTGCTTAGTTATTGGTGATATGCTTTATTTTTGTTGTTAGGTGTATCAATTGTTAATTGTTATATTTCAGCTTCACCTTAATCTTGTGAGGAACAAAGTATTATGCCCACTACTCACAAACTCTCATTCCCCACATGCCTGTTCCACCTGGGAGTATACACATTCACAAGCATAGTCCATCAGTGCTTCACCTCCCTCTCTAGGTTTCGACAACAGGCTAGATCAGGAAGTCTCAAAGATCTGTAGCTGGTGCTGGACTCTCTCTGGGAGAAAAACCCTTCCCAGTAGACTCCTTCACCTAGAAAGAGCTACTCACAGGCTTGACAACCTGCCTCTTCAACCACGGGCCTAACAACCTGACTCTTCCACCAGTTCCCACTTCAATTATCGCTAGTTTAGGATGACAGCCACGACAACAGCTTGGGTTAACTCATAGGTAATAACAACAATAGGAAAATGGAGTGTGGAAAACAGGAAACGACTGCAGGCCAGTCAAACACATCATGTCTCAAGTAACATATGTTTGCAGGATGCATGACCCATAATTCACATAGGGTTCAAGCAAAGACTCCACCAGTTCAGGCAGAGGTATATTGGCTTTCCAAGGAACACCACCCCCCAGTTCTTCGGGCATGCGTGAGACATACCAAACTCAAACCCAAAGATGACAGAATGAGGAAAGAACCCCCTCCACGACTGACTTCTGCAGTTTTTAATTGCATGTGCCTGGGTCGACACATGTTTCCCATGAAGCTGCATGCATTCCATCAGCATGCGTTCATCTCCAGGAACTTAGGAAAACACATATATTTCTTTTTTTGACGAAAATGGTTATAGATTATATTAATGGGGTGGACTAGCCACAGATTCGATTACAAAATGGCCTCGAATTTCTTCAGGCCTGTCTTTCTGAAACCATTCGCTTCTAAAGCTATAAACTTGTGAACTGAACTAGTTCCTGTATGCCTTCTAAAGGCACTAGATTATTTATAGCAATGACTACAATATAGAATGTCAATTTGCTAGTCAGAACCTGCTGACAGACTACTTACAGATAAGGATTAATTCTTGGGATCCTGGTTCCAGTTACTATTTAGCTGAGCCATCTTGGCTTCCATCTGATCCATCCTTTCTTCAAACTCCTGCTGCGGATTTTTTACCTCCTTATGCAGCTTGTCCAACTCCTCCGAGAATCTAATTTTTGTAGTGATGATGTCTGCCTCGAGCTGCTCCAGTCTGCGGCTAGCCTCTGCATCCAGGTTCTCCAAGAAGTCCAGTTGATTTTGGAGCAATTGCTTCAGGTTCTCCAAAGCTTTATCCATCTCCTTTAGTTGCTCCTCCGTGCTCAACTTGCCTGTCGATGATGAAGACATTTCCAGTCGCACCTCTTCCTTCGTGAGTCTTTCCCTTCTCTAATGGATGCTTCATGCTCTCTCTGTCCCTGAGTGACTTGCAGAACTCGCCTTGAAACTGGATTGAGGGGGAGAGGTCGCCCTTTATTTCTTCTTCACGCGTTCTCATCATTGCGCTTAGATTTATAGGATTTGTGGGTAAGGGCCACGTGGATCTCTTGTCTCCCCCAAATCTAAAGCACCTTTCCTTCTGATACTGAGGCATCTTCTTCGACCAACCAAAACCTCTGTCACATACTGATCTTACAGATTCGCCTGATTCCCAATCTGCTGCCAAAGCTTGCATTTGAGTATATGAAGGAGCACGGGCTTGGGTTCAAGGGAGCTCCATGCTTTCTATCATTTCATTGACTGCAGCACGCCTCTATTGGCTTCCTTGTCAACCTCCCCATTGAGATCCCTTAGCACATGAAATAGTTTATAAGAGTTAAAATTTCTTAGAAGGAGGCGAATTTTGTCCAGGAGGTTGTTTAGCATAATGATTTGGGTCATAGATTGATTGATCATGGCCTGTATAATTATTTTGGAGTCACCAATTATTGTCAAATCCTGGATTCTGAGTTTGATTGCCTGATGTAGGCCTTTCCAAAGAGCCAGGGCCTCAGCTCTATTTTTGGACTCTATTCCTAGGCCTATAGCAAAGCACGTTGCTGTAGCCTCTGTGAGATTTTCAATTATTCCCCCTCCCCCAGCCTGGCCTGGGTTTCCCTTCGAGGCCCCATAAAAGAAGAGAATAGGTGTTTTTACTTCTCTTTTCCAATTGGCAAAATCCTTCTCTCTCTTCCTAATCTCCCAGCCTTCTTTGATTGGATCACTTGCTTTTCGGGCATCGAGACCTTGTAACTTGAACTGGCTTAGCCAATGCTCCTCTGCCTCGTCCAACTTATGAATCTTGATTGTAGAGAAAAGGTAAGGAGCTGATTCACCCAAGAGAGATTGAATTGTAGTGACGACTGTGGCTACACTCCTTTGGATTTCTCTGAAAATTCTATGGTTCAATTCTAGCCAAAGGCTCCACAGGATAAACTTTGGAAGCAATCCCCACAGCAAGAAATCTTGGTTTCTCCCCTTGACAGTGAAAGGATAAAAGGAGTCCCATTGGAGAAGGAGTCTTATTAAATTAGGAGGAAAATTGAGTGCAAATTGGGGGCCTATTTCCTTCCTCCAGACTTCTTTTGAATAGCTGCAATTTAAGAGAAGATGGTCTATGGTTTCTTCCGCATGAAGGCATAGAGGACACCTGAACAGTCCTTCCTAGCCATGTCTTCTGAAGTTCTCCCCTGTTTGGATACTCTTGTGTGTCAGGGTCCAAATGAAGAGGTCGATTTTTGGTAGAGAGTGGGGCTACCAGATGGCTTTCCAGAGTGTCGGATTAGGCATAGCAGTGGGAACGTTGTTGAAAAGTTGATAGCCTCCTGCCGTGGTGTAAGCCCTTGCACTCCTTTCCCATCCTCTTTCATCTTTTCCTTTCTTTTTTAGGGGGGCCTTCCCTTGAAGACATCTCTTGAGGGCACTCCAATGACGGTCTAGAGCAACTGGTCTGTTTGGCACTTCCCACCCTTGCCAGGATTGAAGTCTGTCTTCCCCCCAGATTGAGATGTCAGAAAGCGTTACAATATTTTGACTGTCCATCTAGTTTTTGAGGCAAAGTAGGTCCTGTCGATGCTCTAGAGGTGGGTCTCCCATTATTGAGTCTGTCCATATTCTGATTTTCTTACTGTTCTTTGGCACCCAGGTTAGGTGAGGGATGAAGTGTGGAAGTGCCTTTTTGCAGAGCGCAAAGATAGGGGATATTTTTATATCTTTGCAAGGGAACTCTAAGCTTTTGTCCCATGGCCCCCGAAAGTATTTCCTCCAAAGTGGGAGTTTAATACAAGAAGGTTTTCCAGTGACCATCTTTCAGAGCAGCTTGGCGCCCAAGGCTAGATTTTGAATTCTTGTTTTTTTAAAGTTGAGTCCCCCTTCCAGGAAGGGCTTTCAAGTTTTTTCCTAGCTAATCAAGTGCAGCTTCCTTCTTGCTTGCCTACCTCCTTCCCACAAGAAGCGTCTTTGAAAATCTTTGATTTTTTGGATGACTATGGCCGGGGCTAAAAATAGAGAGCTCTGGAAGATAGAGATACTAGACACCACAACCTTTATCAGAACTGCCTTCCCTGCTAAATTTAACCAATTCTCCCCCCAAGTGGAGAATTTATTCTTGAGTTTTTCTACAAGATGGTTCCAATGAGAAGTCCTAGGTGCAGATTTAAAAATAGGGATTCCTAGGTATTTAAAGGCCTCCCAATTTGTATGCCCCTCCATCCCTAGAACTCTTGTTATTCCCAACATTTCGTTTGGTGTGATATTCCATCCATAGATGTTACTCTTGACCTGACTGATTTCACTTCCGGAGGCTGCTACATATGCATCCAGTTCTTCCTTAAAAAAAAATTCTATTATCAGACTTGCTCCTCCCAACAACAGCGTATCATCCGTGAATTGTGCATGGTTTATGTCTTTCACATCTTGCACTATTCTTAATCCCTGGAGATTTTTGTGAACTTGGGAGTTTCCCAGCTGATAGCTTAGGACTGATGCTTGAATTGCATAGAGCAGGGGCGAGAGGGGGCATCCTTGTCTTAAGCCCCTGGAGGCTTTGAAGAAGTTTGTTACCTTCCCATTCACCAATGGGGCTATCCATGGTGATCCGATGTAGGCTTTTATCCACTTTACAAATTTCGAGTCAAACCCAAACTTCCTCATGACTTCAAATAAAAATTCATGTCTGACTCTATCAAATGCATTAGCGAGGTCTAGTTTAATAACCATACCTTTTTCTTTCCTTCGGACGCTGGAGTGGATAGCCTCTTGAACCAAGATGATGTTATCGGCAATATGCCTTCCTTTGACAAAGTCGCCTTCATTTTCAGGAATGATGAGAGGGAGGAGTGCCTTGAGTCGATTGGCTATAACTTTGGCGAGGATTTTATAGCTTGTGTTGCATAGGGAGATTGGTCTGAATCGATTGAAGGAGAGCGCTCCTTTTTCTTTCGGGATGAGTGCCAGGAAGGATGAATTGGTACTTCCTCCTAGCTTGTTGCTCTGCTGTGATTTCTTGATCATTTTGGTTAAATCCTTTTTGATTATATTCCAGCACTGCTGATAGAATCTGGCAGTGAACCCATCCGGTCCGGGGGCCTTGTCTGGGTTCATCTGATCAAGGACCTCCTTTATCTCTTGTTGCATTACCTCCCTAGTTAACTTGTTGTTGGTGTCCTCATTTATTAACCTTGGTATAATATTGAGAGGGTACCTCTGCTGGTCCATTTCTGTTCCTTCTAGTTCTGTGTAGAGCGTTTCAAAATCTTCGTAGGCTGCTTGCTTTATGCCCTCTGGATCTGCAATTGTTTTATTCTGGACTTGTACTTCTGTCACTGCCTTGTATTGTTTCCTTGCTTCTGCCTGTTTTTGAAAATAGCATGTGTTCCGGTCTCCCTCTTTCATCCATAAACTCCTCGATTTTTTCCTCCAATAGTCTTCCTCTACTCTGCAGGCTTTGTGCCATTGCCTTTGAAGGCTGTCCTCCTGTTGCAAGGTTGTAGGAGTGACCTCCTGTTGTTCCATCTCCAGTTGGTGGGCCTCGAGCTGGGCTTGGGCTGCTAGACGCACTGCTATTGGGCTTGGTTGGTTCTTTGCCCAAAGCTTGAGGGCTCTTTTTAGTCTTCTAATTTTTTCCTCCCACACATAAAAGGCTGAGCCTTGAACAACGTTGGCCCAAGTTTTAGTAACTAGGTCCAGGAAGTCTTTGTCTTGTATCCAAATTGGGCTGAATATGAAAGGGATGGGCCCTCTGACTTGATCTTTTTTAATCTCTAGTTAAATCAGCTTGTGGTCAGAGACACTGTGGGGCAGAATTTCTGCTTTTGCTTCGAGTCCTAGCAGCAGGAGGGAGCTTTGTACTAGAAATCTGTCGAGTCTGGTGGCTATGTGCCCAGGACCGATTCTCTTATTATTCCACGTGTAAAGTCCCTTGGCTGGTTTATATCAAGAAGATCCCAAGCTGAGGCTAAGTCCTCTACCCATTCTCTAGCCGGGACTCTCACTATAGAACCCCCTCTCTTTTATTCCTGAGCTAAAGTTACATTTAGGTCCCCACCAAGGATGACATTATTGAGATTATTTTTCTAGAGGTAGTCCTGTAAGGACTCCCAACAATGTTTTTTTTCCCCCAAATGCTGTGGAACATAGATGTTAAAAACACTTACCTGGTAACCCGAGTCTTTATGAAGGAATTTGGTATGAATCCGGTGCATGCATTTGTCAGAGCTGAGCAGGTCTATTTTGGAGGCATTCCACAGTGTGCAGAGTCCTCCTGAAACGCCTCTGGCATTTACAACAACTCCGAGGCTTCCTTTCCATACATTCAACAAGGTTTTAAGTGCGTCTTGCTGGCTCATTTTGGTCTCTTGGAGCAGTAGGATGCTTGCTTTAGAAGCTTTGATAATATGCTTGAGCGATTCTTCCTTCCTTTTGCTGCCCATTCCTCTGCAGTTCCAAGAGGTTATGATCATTATAAACCTTGAGGGGAGGGGTGTCCTCCTTGGGAGGTGGCTTGCTTCCATGTTTGACGAATGCTAATTAGCTGCTTGATGGTGGGTTGTGACCCGTTGAGGACATCTTTGTAGGTTTCCTGGTCCTTCTCAGCTTTTTTTGTTTTCCTGCCTCTTCCTGTTTTTTTTGGAGTAACCCAAACTTCATTTGCCTCGTCTGAGTCGCTACCTATGGAGATCTCCCCATCCTCTATGTTCTGACTGCCTTCCGGCCTTTGGGGGGAGTTGTTTTGCACCCCTTCTTCTTCTGCTGGCTGGTTTCCTTTGTCTTCGGGATTCTGATCTCCCTTTTCTCCCTTTTTCACTTCTTTACTTGGAGCTAGATCCCCTTCATCCACTTCTTTAGCCAGGATACTGAAGTTGTTCTCTGTTTCCTTGGTCCCTGAAGATTTGGCGTTTGGTGGGTCTGTTTGTTCATTTCTTTGTCCCTTCGCTTTAGATTTCCCCTTCCTGGCCTGTTTCCAGCCTTCTTCCCCTACTTTCTTTGAGGGGGGATTCTTTGAGCAATTCCTTTGGAAGTGGCCATATTTGTGGCAACCTCTGCACTTGAACGGAAGCTATTCGTAATCTAGCTTTTGGTAGTGGTGCCAGTCACCGACTTTTAGTTATATTGCTTCGGGTAGACCTACCTCCAGATCAATCTCCACACAGATCCGCGCACATGAGTACTGGTCTCTTGGCTATGCTCGATCAATGTAGCATCCTAGACCATTCCCTATTGCCTGAAGCGAGGTGGGGTTCTAATAGTGAATCGAGAGGTTAGGGAGTCTGACCCAGACCGGAACATCCTTGGGAACTTCTAAAGCAGGGTCAAAGCTTGGGGTCCATCGATTTAAATAGAGTCCCTGGGTGCCCATGAAGTATGGGCCATTTCTGAAGATCAAATCTCTATCCTCCTAAGAGATAAATTCTAAAATGAAGTATCCGCATCCGACCACATAGCATGTAACCCTATTTGTGATCAACGACCTCCAGTTTCGCTGTATCCAGTTGTCTGTGGATCTGGTTGAGGGCCAAAGCCCCATGAACTGACCAACAAGTCCACGTTCAGAGAGGGATAGGGCTACTTTCATTGGAAGCTTGGGCAGTAGGTCGATCTCTGGAATAGCATCCAGTTTCTTGACAATGCTCGGGGGTGTTGTGGGGGTCGATTTCTTGCTACAAGCTGCAACCAGCTTCCGAAAGGAGGTGGAGGGGGAAGGAGGGGGCGGAGGCTCCCCTCCTTGAGCTACCATGGCAACGCACAAGAGAACCCTAGAATTTACCAGTGCACGAGGTCAAGGTCACGATCTGAAAGCTAGCGTTAATGGCTCAACGTTACGACCTTTCGGGAGGACAACACATATATTTCACATAGCTTTTGGAATAATATTAAAATATTATTCCCAAGGACTTAAGCCCCTAGGATTAACCTCTAGGCTCAACACTTAGCCTCTCTTTCCAACCTTCCAGCCCCCAATCCCTTACCCACTCTGTGGAATCTTAGTCCCCCATCACTCATTCATTGTGGTCGGTCTACATGCAACGATGTTTATAATCTTATTAATGTTCTGCATCATTACATATACAAAAACATGCTCCTGGCCTTAACACTTAGGCTCTCCAGCCTAATAAACTCACACGCCTTACCAGCTTATATTAACTTGGCTCACCAGCCTATAAAACATTATTTACAATTCATAAACATGATAAAAATAGGGCTCGTCCTTGGGGATCTTACAATCCCCTCCCCTTATTTTTGCACTGTCCTCAGTGCAACTTTTACACAGTATCAACAAGATTTCCAAAATCTTCAAAAAGATGAGGGTATTATGCCTGCATAGCATCCTCATGCTCCCATGTAGTGTCCTCAAGATCGTACCAGGTCCATTGGACCTTTACAAGCCCTATAGCTCGATTCCGGAGCTGTTTGCCTTTCCTGTCCAATATGTGCACATGATGCACTTGCATGACACCTTCTTTCTCCACCTGAATCACATTCCAATCGATAACATGATTAACATCAGGTATATATTTCTTAAGCAATGAAACATGAAACACATTATGTATAGTCATGGATGCAGGTAATGCAAGAATATATGCAACTGGACCAATCCTTTCTAGGATTTCAAATGGCCCACAAAATCTGGCTGCCAACTTGGCGCAACTTCCCATCTTTAGGGAAATCCTATTAGCTTTCACTTTCAGGAAAACATGATCACCCACTTTGAACTCTCTGTGGGTTCTGTTCTTATCAGCATAACTTTTCTGCCTGTCTTGGGTAGCTTTCAAATTCTACTTAATTTTTATGATTTGGTCTTCCATTTCCTTGAGCAATTCTGGCCCAACTACCACTCTATCAGTTGGGTTATCCTAGCTTACTGGAGTGTTGCACTTCCTGCCATACAATGATTCAAATGGGATCATTTTCAATGATGTTTGATACCCATTGTTGTAGGCGAATTCTACCAAGTGTAGGTAGTCTTCCCATTTCGATGGTTTATCCATCACATACAGTCTCAGTATGTCTTATATTACTCGATTCACCCACTCTATCTTCCCATCCGAATCAGGATGATAGGTTGTACTGAAATTCATATTTTTTTTGAATCCCTTGAATAACCCTTTCCAGAAATTTGAGGTGAATTTTGGGTCTTTGTCGGACAATTGTTTTAGGAATTCTGTTCAATCATGCCATTTCCTTCATGAAAATATCAGCAACATATGCTGCCTTATGAGTGGTCTTTAATGGAATGAAATGGGCAACTTTTGTAAGCTTGTCCACCACCACTATAATGGAATCATGTTGCTTGCATGTTCTGGGCAATCCCGTAATTAAATCCATCGTTACTACTTCCCACTTCCACTCAGGAATGGGTAAAGGTTGCAGAAACCCTGCTGGGTGCCTATGCTCAACTTTAACTTTCTGGCACTGCATACATCTAGCGATGTATTCTGCAATATCTTTCTTCATACCTAGCCAAAAGTAATGGATCTTGACCACTGCCATGGTTTTCTGATATCTAGGGTGCCCTGCATAAGGCACATTATGCATCTCCTATAGAATTATCTGTTTCAAGTCCTGGATGTTGGGTACAAAAATTCTGTTCTTGTGCAACAATATTCCATCTATTCCCAATTTATAAATATCCACCTTCTGTGGCATCTTACCCTGCTGTAGCTTTGTTACCAATTCTATGTACTGCAGATATGCATTCGCAATCTCCAGGATTCTGCTTTTAATATCAGTTTGATACATGCTAATGGTTGTAGCATGTAGTTCATGCACCCTCCTGCTGAGTGCATCAACCACTTTATTCTTCTTCCCTTTGATATGCTTGATATCAAAGTCGTATTTACACAGAAATTCCAGCCACCTACTTTGTCTAGCATTTAAGCTTGGCTGATCAAACAAAAATTTCAGGCCATTATGGTTTTTTCTGAGCTTGAACCTCCTTCCCATGAGGTAATGCCTTCACTTCTTTAGAGCATGAACTATGGCTGCCAACTCCAAGTCATGAGTTGCGCAGTTATTTTCGTGCTCTTTCAACTTCTTGGATTCATAACAAATTACAAATCCATTTTGACTAAGGACTCCTCCCAGTCCTTCTTTACATGCATCAATGCACACCACACAATCTTCATTTGGGTTTGCAATCCTCAATATTGGAGCACTGGTTAATAGTTGCTTCAATCGTTGAAATCTTTTCTCGCAATCTTCTATCCACTGAAACTTTTTCTCCTTCCTTTGCAAGGAAGTGATAGGGTGAGCTATCCTCGAGAACCCTGCGATGAACCTTCTGTAATAACCAGCTAGACCCATAAAGGATCTGACTTTGGTCACATTATTTGGCACTGACCATTCTCTGATGGCCTCAATCTTCTCAGGATCTACAACTATTCCATCCTTCGAGATAATATGCCCCAAGTAATGGATCTGTTCCTGATAAAATGAGCATTTGCTCAACTTGGCATACAATGGGTGCTCTCTTATCACTTGCAACACCATCTTGAGGTGTTTTCATGCTCTTCCTCTGAATTGGAATACACCAGAATGTCATCCAAGAATAAATGAAGTCCCAACACCCCTTATGGTGAAATCCCTCACGAGAAGATGCTTTGTGGAGTAACATAACCCATGCTTAATTGTGGAATAATGAGATGAATGAAACTGAATTTGTTAGGGAAAATATCCTAGATGTATAGTGCTTATCATGTCATTTCCGATGGTATGTGGAACATCACATAATTCCCCACAGTTAGAGAGCTATGGCCATGAGAAGTTGGAGACCTCAGGTTTGGGTAATGGACCCAAGTTTGTTTGATGGGTAATGATATGAGTTATGATATATTTTTAGATAATAATATACTATATGGATAGTACATGTCATGCCATTTATGGTGGTATGTAGAACATCACATAACTCCTCATGGTTTGAGATTTATGGCCTTACGAAGTTGGAGGACCCTCATATGTCATCTAGAAGCCCCAAAAGGTCAAAGTAGTCAAAGTGGTTTAAAAGATTTTAAAAGGTAAATAATAAAGTGAAGTGATGAGTGTATTACAATTCAAATTGAATACAAAATAAATAATTTTGATAATAAAT
>JASDQU010257811.1:0-14119 GCA_032191745.1 Picea mariana | reverse complement strand
TCATGGAAGACTACTTCCATATCACCTGACCGAGGAGGTGATGGCAATGTAGAAGAGATGAAGGACAGAGAATCTAAACAAAATAAAGGTGAAGTAACACTGCCCAAAGATGAGGATGAACCCTTGAAGAAGAGGAAGGTTTCTCCCCCAAAAATTTCTTCTCGAAAGAAATCAAGAGCCATTGTGACCAAGATGCAGACTACACTTACTCCTGATGACTTTGAATTTATCATAGCATCTCTAAACGACGCTTCACTGGAAATCATGGAGAAACAAGGAGTGAAGAAGGAGGAAATGTATGATATAATTGAGTTCGAGCTCCAAGGGGTACAGTAGGGTCTTCAGTCCAGTCATGCAGTCTCCACTACGCCCCTGCCACCGGGAGAACAAGAATTGGGAGATGAGATCGCCCAACTCTGCCGCCTAGTAGATGCAACTGAAGCTCACCTTCGATGGGCACAGGAGGAAATAGAACAAGCCACCCAGGCTTTGACGCAAGTACAAGGAGTACTTGTAGAACAAAATCGAGTTGCAGAGCGGGAGAATATTTCTCTCTAGACAAAGTTTGATGAGGAGAAAGCGCAAATGCAGCAAGAAAAGGAACAATTGCTCGTAGGGAAACTCAAGGTAAAAGAAGTAGTCAACAGAGCACTTCAATCTGTGACAGGCTTAGAGCCACAAGAAGAAGACTGGGTTGAGAATCAAGTAGAGAAGCTCGTGGAAGCCATCCAGTAGCTATAGAAAAGAATAGCATATTTAGAGCTCCGCACAGTGCCCAACACTCCGCAGGATGTCAAAGATCAAAGAGAAGCGATTTTTTGGAGCATAGTTGAGAGAATAAAATATTTTTCCATGGAATGCAAGAAACTTAGTGACCACAGTGCCCAGACTTATGAGAAACTCACTGAGAATGCAAAACTAAAGGCACTGGAGTTGTAGCTCCAGGAGGCAAAGCAACAAGTAGAGACAGTACAGGTGCAGTTGAAGCCCCTATCAGTTGTGGAAGGAATGAAATGATCCTAGGAGCAGTGCACTACCCAAAAACAAGTTCACACCATTCATATCAAATTCATGGAAGTGACTCAAAGAATCCAATCTGTATAGGACGAGGCTTACCAACTATTCACAGAGATTGAACGTCGAGGAGAAGAACTGGAGCAAGTTGTTGCTGCAGTAGAACAACGCCTAGAAGGACCCGTGAATAAGGCAGTCATCCAAGAGTTCACTGAACAGGAGTTCATGACATAGCAACAAGTCAAAGAATCTCGAGCCAAGCTCGAGGCCTTCGAAGTAGAACTACCCAGATCAGAGTGAATTGGGATGAGTCACAGGTGACTGTTGGGGGCTTGTTGGCCCTTGACCAAGTTTTGTGACATCCTTGGTCAAGTTTGACCTATTTTGGGACTTTGACAGCCTGTCGAAGGAGGAGCGCAAGACGAAGCAGAGATTGCGGGATCTCAGCCCCTTTTTGGGTCCTTTTTGAGTTTTGGGATTATCTAATGGGTATGGGATGTCGGCCCATGGGTTTACCCATGTTTAGGCCTATTTTGTAAAGTATAAATAGATGTCTAGGCAATGTAAGGAGGGGCATCTATGTGATGTTAGGCCAATGTGCTAAGTGCTAGTGATCGAAGGACTGTAAGTGCTTTGTGCATACTGTGTGAATCTTGCAGAGTTGAGCACAAGTGACTGTAGAAGGCTTAGTGTTGTAACCTAGCTCGGGGAAGGAGGATCTGACGAGGTGCGTGTAGATCTCCTGTCCTATGCGGAGTAGGGTTTTTTAGGCTCTGTGCATGTAACTGATCAACAAAATATAATAGAAGAGAAGAAGAGCTGGTGGATGTATCCCCGAGGGGGGGGTGAACCACATATATGTTGTGTTTCTCTGCTTTGTGCAATGTGTTGATGTGCTTATATGTTAATGTGATTAGTTCTTTAATATAGATGAATGATATGTCGATGCAGCTTAGTTTTGAATAATAAGGATGGATGATAGATCTTACTGATATACATATGCTTATTGTTGAATCTGTTAAGCCCTGATCTATTGTGGCATACTAAGTGTTGGTAGATGTTATATCTGGTTGGATACTGTGATGCTCTGTAATTAGGGCTTGTCTACATTGTTACCAAGAACTGAATGTTGATGAATTTTTATTGTTAAGTGCTCTGTTAAATGTTAGGATCACAGATTTGCGTCCCAGCTAAGGTTGCAGACATCTGAGTCCTGCAACCATCCCTACCTCTACCTCGGGTGAAACTTCATCTGCTTCGCAGATTTTACCGAAAGGGTCGATAGTTAGGGTTTTATGGGTGCATTGTTGTAGCGTTGAACCCTGGGTCTGCCCCTGTGCCAACAAGCCTCATTGTAAAAATCGTCTTCTTGCGAATGCAAGTAGCTGTCACATCTCTTCTCAGAGATAAGTTGCCACCATTCTAGTGAGTCTTTCACTTTGTATTTTTACAGTCTCTATACATTTATTTCATTAATAGAAATTGTGTATTATTGTATTTCTCTGTTTCTGGCAATCTTTATGTGTATTTCGTTGTAGTATCTCTGCTTTAATTTCGTTCTAAAAAATAATCCAGATTAGTGGTATCAGAGGAGGCTTCTCTTGATCGTTTTTTAGTGCATGTCCCTGATGAGGTCCGAGTATAGCAAGTTGGGTCTCGATCTTGTCTCTCTTGAAGACAATCTCTCTTGCACACCCAAGAAACCCTCCATGGCGGAAGACAAGAAAAATGACAAAGCAGACAATTCTATTAATTTGTTGCTTCATCAAGCTCTCACGTGATAAAGGGATGAAATGATGGAGAATTTTTCCCACATCCTTCAACACCTGTCAATAAAAACAAACACATTTTCATCAAGCGACCACTTTGGAGGCACCTCACCTTTAAAGGTACAAGTTAATTTTGATATTCCCATATTTGAAGGACAAATAGATGCAGATGCCCTAGAAAAATGGTTAAATCTACTAGAGGGTTATTTCTTTGTTCATAATTTCTCTGAAAGGGAAAAGATCACCTTCACACTCCTTAAGACTCTCCTCGATGTCAAACATTGGTGGGAAACTTACTAGGAGAAAAGTTCCATAGAGGAGTCTGGAATATATGGGGTCGAGACCACTTGGGATTTTTTTGTGGATGCAGTAAAGGAACAGTATTACCATGTTGGAAACTATGAGGACCAGTACATGAAATGGACCACACTGCAGAAAGAGATGGGCCAAGTAGTTTTGGAGTTCAACAATACCTTCCATACCTTGCACACCAAGCTAGGTATCAAAGACTCTGAATGACATTTGGTTCTAAAATACCGTGGGGCTCTACACAGGTACATCCAAACTGAAATGGATTTTCTAGACATGTCATCAATCGGTGATGCTTATCGATATGATGTTAAAATCGAGCAGAAATTTAAGTACCATAACAAATGGGAGTTCAGGTATGGAAATCCACAACAACCAAAGTATGATAAAGACAACCCTTACAAACAGTCTCCCAAAAACCAGTCCAAGCCACAAGAAAAGAAGGGTCACGAGACAACAAAGAAGGACACCGAAAAATGGTGCGATTTCCACAAAATCCCCTGGCACAACACCGATGAATGTCGCTCAAAATAGTCATTGGTGGCCGAGATCAAAGACAACGAGACGAACCTTGATTCGGAATCTAATTCTGAAAATAATGGTAAAAGATAGATCATCGACATAGACCCCACTGCTATTGTCGTGACCGCAACAATTCAACCAGAAGAACCAACAGATCCTGAAGAGGGAGAGCGCCTTTTTGATTCACAGATGTGGGTGAAGGGGACCCCGCTGCATTTTATTGTTGATAGAAGCATACAGAAGAACCTCATCTCAGCAGAGTTCATCAAACAGTTGGGATTGTCGACAACACCACACCCACAACCATACAACATCAAGTGGTTTCTCCAGGGATGAGATCTTCATATCATCCAGCAGTGTTGATTTTCATATGGCATCCAACCCTTCAAAGATGAGGTATTATGTGATGTTTTCCCACTGGATGTCTATGATGTTCTCTTGGACTAGCCATATATGTGGAAACTCCATGATGTTTATGAGTCTCGACCTCGCAGTTTCATTGTTTCTATGGGGGATCATCTCTACAGAATACTAGAGGTAGCTCTGAATAATGTTCCACCTAAACAATGCCACAAGGTAGTATCTCATACTACAAAATTTAACTTCTTTACATTTTGTTCAAAAGGGGAACAAAAGGATAATGCAACCACTACAACCTCATACCAACCACCTTCTGTCCAACAGAAGTAGGTCGACAAGATTGCAGCAAAACACAAATATTCATTCTGCACATAGTCATCTTAGGTAGTCTGACTGGTTGAACAAAGTCAACCCTACCAGCAACAGGTTCATGACAACCTTCCACAAACCGAGTAGTGCAACGTCTCTAGCAAGAAAATCAACTCACCACGATTCAGATTCAACAATCGCTTTCCCCTCTCCCCCGAGAAATCAACGCAATGGATACCATTGCTTCCTAAGGAGGGAGGATTGATCTAGGTGGATATCGGTGGCCACCCACCTATTCCATGGGCTCGAAAAACAATTTTCCATCTTGGCAGTTTTTCGGCAGTTTTTCGGGTTCCAAACTTCTGGGGCCATTTTGAGGCCCTAAACGATGTTTTTTGGGGATTTGGGGCCCAAATGATTGCCAAAAGCATTGACCTAAGCTTGTAAAAAATCATTCTTCTCAGTTAGAACTTTCCAACAGTGTATCGAGTGACCCAAACGAAGATCGTATGAAAATGTTATGCCCCTGGGAAGTTGACTTATCAACTACCTCCATCAAGGCTCGCAAACCTTTTGACTTTTCATCTTCCGAGGTTAGGATTTTGGATTTTAATTATGTTTAAAAAGGCCTTTGGAGCATCATTGTAGAAATCATCTTCTTGCGAATGTGAGTAGCCATCACATGTCTTCTCAGAGATAAGCTGCTACCATTCTAGTGAGTCTTTCACTCTATATTTTTACAGTCTCTATACATTTTTTTCATTAATAGAAATCGTGTATTACTGTATTTCTTTGTTTCTAGAAATATTTATTCGTATTTTATTTTAGTATCTCTGCTTTCATTTCGTTCTAAAAAATAATCTGGATCAAATACACAGTTAATGGAACACTAATGTTTGATGGTCAGAATGATCAGAACTATGAGATGTGGATTATAAGGATGAAAGTATTTTTACAGAAACATGGGTTTGAAGTTTGGAAATTAGTTGTTACATCATACACCGCTTAAAAGAAACCAAAGACTGCAGCCAAGAAGGAATTAAAAAGAAACAACAAAAATAGCAACGGATTCCATCTTGGAAGGATTACTTGATCTGTTAAAAGAAAAAGTGGGACGATGTTCATTAGCTAAAGAGATTTGGGATAAACTACATAATCTCTATTCCAAGGGATCATATCATATCACAGAGCCAGATCATGCTAAAGAAGATACAGGGATAGTGTTATCGCTCGGAACCAGATTTGGGTTGCATGCAAATCAATCCCGAGATAACCTTGAACCACTTTGGATTGAAAGTTGACCCTTCCAACCCAAGAGGGATCTCTTGATTATATGTCACGATAGGATATTCAGTAAGCTTAATAGTGGGCAGATCTGTAGGTAACAGAAAGTTTTGGGTTTTTGGGTTTGGAGTTGGACAAGGAAGATAGTCCATTGGGCATGGAGTCAAATGATCAAGCCAATAACGTGAGTGCTCAGTAATGGAAATCCATGGAATAGAGGTGAGGTAGAATTTGATTGCAGAGAGAAGGATTTATAAATGTATGGCAGCTAAATAGAGAGGAAACATATCAATACACGAGGAGCACTTAACGATGAGTGAATTCCAAGCATAAATCAGTGGAAAGAGATGGTTGGGATAGAACATCTAGCAAAGGATGAATTATGAACCTTTATATCTCTACAAGAAACAACCTATAGCCAGTCTTGCAACAGAGCATCTAACAAACGAACGAATTCCATTACAAACACAGTTACAAATCGAGAAGAAAATGGAAATAAAACCAAGTGAAATGATGTGAAAACGAAGCAATAAGACATTCTCTGCAAACAAAATCACAAAAATCTCTGATATAGAAAAGCCATGCCACTACAGTGTATTATTAAAAAATGAAAACAAAAGCCACAGCCCAGGAGTACTACTCTCATATCTTCCCCCTCTGAAAAGCTCCCACATCCACCCTTTTTATCCTTTCTCAGTATTAGTTAGGGTTCTTTTGGCTAACTGAATTTCGTCAACATAATTTAGGATTAGGGTTGAGGTGGAATTCCATAATAACTTCTTTCTATTTTTAAATAATGCCTTATGTTTATTCGTCTCTATTTTTCATAGTATACCATTGTTGGTCCTTTGCTTCTGATTTGCTCTCGACATATGGCCGCATGTGTGCCACTTCTGAAAATGGATTTATTAAATGTCGAGAGCCACCTCAATAACAGTTTCTAATTACAAGTATGACTGGAAAATAATCTCCGAAAGTTCCTGCTTCCCTGATGATAGAGGAGGTTCACCCCACTCATGAGCATTCTTTTCAAGTTCCTCAAACTGACCCCTTCTTCCTCAATCAGAGCTCCTAATTTTGAATTGAAGGTTTCATAACGTTTTGCAACAATCTCTGACAATTTTCCATCCAGCAACAACTAAGCCCTGTGCAAGAGTGTCCATGCCTGATATATGAGAGATGAATAGATCTTCCGCATCCACACTCTCTCTCCTCAATTTCGCATCAAAGTTGAAACCACCAGGTGCAAGCCCACCATTTTTTATGACAGCCAACATGACTAAAGTTGCTTCTCCAATATCCGTAAAATATTGATCAGTATCCCAGCCTATTTGGGCGTCTCCAGTGTTTGCATCAATCTTTCCAAGCATCCCATAAATCCGTGACATTTCGAGCTCGTGATGACAATTGTGCCCAGAGAGGGTTGCATGATTTCACTCGATATTTAATTTAAATTCTCCTGCAATCCCATATCTTGGTAAGAATCCCATAGTTGTTGCAGCATCCCAGTCATACCGGTGTTTTGTAGGTTCTTGCGGCTTAGGCTCAATTAGAAGAGTCCCATTGAATCGAATGTTTTTCTTCCAGTTCACTGTCGCTTGAAGAAATTTGGCCATGAGGAATACCATTGTTGAACTTGACGCAGTGTTTTCAAGACTGTAAGTTGCATGGCAACCTTCCTGTAGGGATCCATGTCAATTTATATTTGCCTTCAATATGAACAGTCGTCTCTTATCAATGGAATTACTTTTGTCATCATCAAATTCCCATTTGCCAAGTCCCGATTTCTCACATGCATCTGAACATGTTGCCTCTGTAGAGCAGCTAAATCGAATTGTATTCCTCACAAAATCATCAAGAATAGCCTCTTCTCTCCTGGAAGAAAATAAATTATTGAAGGATCGTCATCGACTCCGTCAGCTTTCTGAAAATTATTAAAAGAGATATATGTTGGTATACACCAGGCATTGAAGGAGGCATCAACCTGAAATAAGTTTGGCGCATATCCATGAAAATTATCTTCTATCTCGCCTGTGTGTTGACTGTGACTTGAACCGTAGCATAAATAATGGCTTGTTGCGCTAGATTTAGCGTTTTACAAACCATACTCCAATCTTAAGCCTGCCCATCATTGTAATTTAGATCTCGGATTTCTTTTCCTGACAGTAGGTCTATCCATGAAGAAATATACACAGACCAATTTGAAATGAAGGTCCAATCGATTACCAAAACGGGCAACAAACGAGAACTTTCCAGCGTCCAAATCCACTTCTTTGAATGATGCATATGACTGTAGTCTCAATTTCGGGATTTCAGGTTTCGGGGAAATGGAGAAGTGGTTATTTAAAACCCTACGTCGTCCAAATCCCTGAAATAGAGCCCGGCTTTACATGTAATACCATTCTTGCGATTTCTAGGCGTGTGGCACACCTCTTTCGGGTCTCCTCGTGAGTCTTTCTTCATGCGAAATAACGCTCGAACAGTTGGTGCGTTTCTTTGATCCCCACGTGAAAACCTCTCCTTGGAGTCTAGTGTGTGTGTCATGTGACTTATCATGTAGCTTTACGGTGGATAGTTGGATATCGGGACGTGAAGGATAGTGGAATCAATGCGAAGGGCTTGGCTTAAAATATATTTTTTTCAAAAATAATATATTAATTTTAAATTATATAAAATAATTTTAAAATAATATATGGAAAGGGAAAAATTTATAGTTTGATTGTATAATTGATACTCTTTACAATGAAGGAATGCAAAGTAGGACCAAAATGGGAGACCTTGGGAAACTTCTTAAAGCTTTGAGATCTTGACGGTAGAAAAGTTCAGCGAAAATGGCAATAGATTTAGAGTTTTTCCTGTGGCAGAAAGGTTGCACCAAATGGAGCAAGGGCTAAATGGTTACACAAGCTTAGGCCAGGCGACAAGGTTCTGAAACTAAGTGGCATAACTAACATAAATTTTGGAGAAAGACACCGACTTGAGAAATTTTAGACATTTGTTCCAATAGATAGAGCGAGAAGAAAAATGCTCATCATATCAGACAGATTCAGAAGAAGAATATTGTGAAGTAGGCATAGTGTATTTTGAGGATGAACTAATTAGTGCTTTAAGTGAGCTAAGAAAAGAAAGGAAGGAAAACAAGTCTCTCAAGGAATAATTGACCAAGATGAAGGAAGGTTCTAAAGAAGTCAAGCAGGTTATCATAAACCTACAAGATTATTTGGACGAAGCCAAACTAATTGAAGAAACTCCCAAGGATCAGTGGAAAGAGAAACAATGTTTGGAAGCTGGAATAATATCTCAAAGAAAAGAAGCAGAGAAGAGAGAAATTTTTTTGACAAGTCATCTTAAGGAAATATATGAGGACTTAAACAAGATTTAAGTATAATTTAGTCAACAAGAAAGAAGACTTGAAGAATAAATCATCTCCTTGAAGACCCAAATTGAAGAAGCAAAGAGAACGAAAGAAGTGATGAATATCCAGATGTTGAAGAAGGAAGAATATTGTGAGAAGCTTGAAGAAGAAATTGTCTTATTAAGAGTTGAAGTTGACAAGATAAACAAGAACTTGAATATTTCTCAAGTACTAGAATACATTATCAACTATTAAAGGTCACCATTCAATAAAATAGGTATTGGATACATTGGTGACACCTCATGTAAAGAAGATGAAAATAGAAATCCCAACAAGAACGTCGAAGAGAGAGGAAGCTCCACACAACCAGTAATGAAAGTTGAAGAGAAGAGTTCCAGCTTACCGAAAAAGAAGAATGAAGAGAAGGATAAGAATTATGCAGACATTCTCAAAGGAAGGAACCATGGATAGCAAGAGTCAAAGATGAATGAATGTAGAAGAGACGTATCTCAAATAAGACCTTTTATTCCCATATTTCAAAGATGCTTCAATCATTATGAAGGAAATAATAGAATAGAATATTGGGATCAACCAAGGCATGAATTCAGAAGGACTACATCACAAAGAATATCATTCACTTCCAGGTATCAAATTTTCTTTTCTAGTCATTTTTTTACTTGTAATAACTTTGGACATAAAGTTGTAGATTGCATAGCTTATGGACAAAATGTTCAAGCAAGAAATTCTTATGTGGCTCTCTACAATATTGAATGTTACAAATGCCACAAATATGGACATATAGCTCATGATTGTCGAAGCATGATGGATACTTCCATGAAAGAAAACATTGATATCGGGTACAAGAAGGTTTGAAAAAGAAAGCAAGAACAAAAAGAATAGGTAAATGAAGAGCAGGTGAATGAAGAACAAGTGAATGAATTACTTCCAGAGATTATACTCTCAGGATTTGCAGAGGTGTGAGATCATGATGAATCTATAGGTAAAGAGGAAGATGTCAACATTCAAAATGATGATCATGATGGAGAGAATATTGAAGTATTAATCTAAGCCATCTGTCTTGCGAACTCCCAACAATGTGAATATTGAAGAGGGGGAGTCTAAGAAACAACTATTACAGATCAGAGAACTATCTTTCAGGAAATCTGAAGTGTTTGTTTATGGATTTTGGGAAGGCAGATTCAGAATGTTTTGATGACAGAGGTGAAAAATGTCTCGTGACAAATTGGTTTATTAAGAAGAAATTTTTATCCCCATGCAAACTTGTAGATTTTGATTTGAATACATAGCAGACTAGTAGACATATTTAATTTATCTTGAAAAGAAGGAATATGCAGTGATGAGTTACACTCTCAGAACAATGAAGTGGCTGATTAGTCATTAGTTTGTGCAGTTGTGTAGCAGAGTCATGAACAATTGTTATGACATATGGACAGATATTATTGGAAGGTATGCAAAACTATACTTGACATGAACAAAGAATATACATGACAGTGGATGAAATCATGAGATCATAAGGAATTACAGAAAGGAATACGGACTCATTGTAAATCATATGACTCAGAAATAAAGCGTATTGACAGGTGAAACTTGCTAGTCACTGGAAGGCAAGCAGTGAAAGGCACAATAAGGAAAAGAGAAACCATCAGGAATAATTATGTTGTCAAGAGAATATTATTGGATTATTATGTCATTGATTTCAGCTCAGTGAAGATGACAAGCCTTGAAGTCAAGTGATGAAGGAACGTTAACATGAATGATTTTCATATACGTTAGTAAATTATAGTAACATGAAGCACCAATGGACAAGAAGCACTAAAAGAGAGGAAAGAAAGCATATATAGCAAGCCCCAAATTGATCTACATGACATATTGCAAAAGAAGACAAGGGGAGAGAAATCATTAGAGGGAGTTACTCTTAATTTCAAAGGGGAAGAGAAATAACAAAAGCATGAATACGGGGGGAAGAAAAATAAAAAAATCATGAAGACAAGGGGAAGGGAAAGAGAAAAAAATGAAGACCTTCTTTGAAAAATCTTCATGATTTTTTTTCTTTCATGCTTTTGAAGCCCTAAATAATTGTAACAAGAACGAAAAAATTGGCTCCAAATTAATTAAAAGAAGACAATTTGTTGCAAACAAAAAGTTACGAGTCAACTCCATTGCAATAAATATTAAGGAAATTTTTGGTAAAGTCTACCTCAATGGAATAATCATTAAAAATAAAATTAATTTTATTTGGGTCAAGTCGGCCCTAAAAAGAGGGTGTTAGATCTAGTATAAATAAGGAACCTAGGAGTTCATTTTTCACATAAACTCAAGTTATTTTTATCTAAGGTAACCAAGAATATATGATGTGAATTTTATAGGGAAGATGAAGTAAATAAGGGAGAAATTCCAAGGGAATATGGAGTCGTGTGATGATGTGTTCTAATGTATGTTATCTAAAGGTCATCTTACCATTTTCGCTATAATGTTTTTTCTAGAATTATTTCGATAGTGAAACTTGGAGGATGTAGAGAAGACATATCAAAGTACATGTAGTAAATATTTAATCCTTTGGGTTGTTTTACTTTTGGAGATACACTCTATGGAAAATAGGGTTTTTGACTAGTCCTGAAACTAGTGTCAAACAAGTGTTCTAAGAAAAAAAGTCATAACTTCTTCAAAGAGGATCCAAATTTTGGGAGACTAATTGCATTGGAAATAGTATAGTCCATAGTATGTTTTATGCAAGTTTCAGAATCAAATATCAAATGTTGAGTGCGTGACATGTTGTACAAGTTCTCTATTTAGAATAGAACAAAATACAACAAGGTTTTCCATTTTTGCTATAACTCATTTTCAAGGATGATTCAAGGAGTAAAACTTGGATTGATTTCATAGAAGATATAGAATAATATTGGGTACAAGTTTTATACCTTTAATCATTACATGTATGAAGTTATTCTTGTTGAAAGTTAGGGTTTGTGACTAATCCAAAAACTAGTCCTGCGAGACTAAGGTAAAGTTTGATGAAGATGTTATTCTCTTGTTGTTGAAGATGAAGAATGTATGAGTGTATGTGATCTGAGGCACCAGGTATGTTACATAATCAAAGGTATGTTTTTATATGAAATTTGAAGGTTATGTCTTTATGTTATGATACATGTTTGAGTCATGTTTAGGAAATTTGGGCATATGCTTTGAGACACGTCTTGGATGTATGGTATATGTTTGGTACATGGTTTGAGGAATATATATTGAGTCATATTGTTTGCACATATCTTGGATATATTGGCATATATATTGCACATGTTTGAGATATATATCTTGATGATGTTATGGCACATATTTGAGGCATACCTTGGTATATGGTGAGAGATGCTCTTGGTGATCTTGCCACATGATCTATGTGAGTGGATCCGGTCCCGTTGATGGTGATTATCAGTGGAAATGATAGGTTGATGATGGTATATCAGTGACAGTGGAAATGACAGTGATAGTGACAGTGACAGTGACAGTGGCAGCGATAGTGGCAGAGACAGTGACATGTTGGATATAGTGACAGGTTGATTACCAGTGATAATGTAGGTGGCATGTTGAGTCTACACTTATATTTTAGGGAGGAAGGAAAGGGAAAGTAAAGGGGGTTTTATCTTCCTTCTGTTTGGATCTAGATAATGCAGGGAGTTGGAGATTCCTTCAAGTTGGAGCATATAAATCAGGGGGTTGGAACCTCCTTCCAATTGGAGATGGAAAATCTAGGGAGTGTAGCTTCCTTCAGGTTGGAACATGTAAATAAGGGGTTGAAGGCTCCTTCCAGTTCGTGTTGGAGAAATTGGAAGTTGATTCTTCCCATAAATGTAATATTTTGATATATAACAAATCATTCTACGATTTTCTCCCATTTGGGTTTCCACATAAAATTATGGTGTATTGTGTATCTGTGGTTATGATGTGATGCATTGTTTATGGTTATATGCTTATGATATGTTAAATGCAATCATAAGTGAATGGAATCATTGATAAGTTGATGTTGTGATTGAAATTGGTAAAAAGTGCTCAATATTGATTCACCCCCCTTTTAGTATTGGTGAATATTCCAACAAAATCCAACTTGAACAATTCCAAAACCTCAATTTTCACGTTTACCAATGGAAAAATTAACAATCTCCAATGCAAATATTAGTGCCTTGTTATTGAGTGAACGGATTCTCTGTTGGCATTATTGATTGTGTGTTTTCATTGATGGCAACGTGAATCAAACATGGAAAGTAATCAAACATGTATAGACACGAAATAAGAAGGATATGCTTGATGAGTGGTATCAAAGGATAAACTATAAGTCATGACAACACCAAATTTAAATTATGTTGAATATAGAGTAAGTATGAAGAAATGATCAGGAAAAAGAGATAGTACATAGGAACAGTTGTTTGAATTTGTTATAAATATAGAGAAATATGAGGAGTTCACTAGTGTGAACCTGAGAAAGAATGAGAATGTTGAGGATGCTAAAGATACAAGTCAAATAGTGAATTGGCTTGGAGATATTTCTACTGATGGAATATTACATTGGGATGCAAAGAAGTACAAAGAACTAATGAATAAATCTAAGTGATATAGATCTAAGTAATGAAGGGAGATAGATTTAAGTGAATCCTAGAACACCCGATTGAAGACAAGGGAATGAATAAATCTCAAGATAAATTGCCGAAGAAGAGTTTTGTAAAATATGGGTACATAACTTAAACACAAGGAACATTCGATCAAGATTGAATAAAAGAATATCGTTAGATCGAGGAGAAGTCCAAAATCATGGGGTGTAGATTTAGATCGATTCTAACCATAGTATCGTGAAGAGGTTGAATAAGGATCGTCGGATCTCATGGTAGAAGTCGGAATAAATTCAATCATCCAGCCAATCCTAAATTAAAACATCGTTCTATATTTAATGTTGGTGAAAAATAAATTAAATATCAACCATCATATCATGCAGACTATCTTCAACCATTGATCAAATTCAAGTGGAAGGATAACATAAGTTTAGGGACTCTGGGACTTCATCACTTCGGTGAACATTGTGTTGAAATAATGTAACTGCGAAGAGCATTCTTATTATTTTTATTATTGGATTAAATCCCCATTGAGGATTAATCATGTCATTATTATTATTATTGTTATTGGATTAATCCCC
>JASDQU010257802.1:0-15934 GCA_032191745.1 Picea mariana | reverse complement strand
ACAGTACAACCGGTGAGCTTCGACAAGCTAAGGAGGAGGTATTTTTCAGTGATATTTTGTTATTGATGTTTTGAGTATACTTATGTTTTAAGTTCTTAAATCTTAAAGTTAGCCTACTACTTATTTCATCATGTTATTAGATTTATCATTGAGAAGATGTAGAAGAAATGTGTAAGTAAAAATCAATGAAATAATGCTAAAACAAAGTTGTTAATGTGTAAGTGTTTGAATAAATTGTTAATTGCTTAGCATCCTGTGGACGGGTGCTACATCTTCTAGACAAGGTTGACTAGAGTATTCATTTTTTGTAATTAGTTCATCCGGTCCAAAAAAAAGGGTTAAAATTAGATCGAATAGACGCCCTTTCAAATCATTTTAACGAGTGTGAAATGAAGCAAGATCACTTGACAATCATTTCATTTTTAGCGAGTCTAAAAATAACTTAAAGGAGACTCCAAAGAGTTCTTTTTTCATACAGTTTTTACAAGCCTGAAAAAGTGATAAAAATATGCTCGGTTATCTGCTTCATTTTTTAATGAGCTTGACACAGAGAATAAAATTGTTCTTGAGGTTGGTTTCATTTTTACACAATATTGAAACCATCAAATGAAACTTTTCTCTGAGTTGGTTTCATTTTTATGTGAGCTTGAAACAAGAAAATAAACTATGCTCGGGGCTAGTTTCATTTTTACGCGATCTTGAAACTAGAAAATAAATTATGTTCGGGGTTGGTTTCATTTTTACAGGAGCTTGAAACCGAAAATTAAACTATGCTCAAGGTGATACTTATTGGTGGGTTTCTTCCCAAGATGATGTCCAGAGGTTGGTACTTTTCCCCCAACATAATCAACAGAGGCTAGCATATTAACTCCAACATGATTCCCATAGGCTAGATACATGCCCCCTAATCTTTATTTCATCCGTCGAATCTTCTTCTGCACTCAATCAGAATTCTAGCTACTAAGAGGAAAAGGTTCACTGGAGGGGGAGAAAGAAAGAGGATCAGTTGACACATGCGAAAGAAATGAAGGTTCAGTTATGAGATCTAGTGAAAGAATCAACTCAACATTTACGATATCTAGCAAAAGACTCAACTCAATGTTTATGAGATCTAGTGAAAGAATTGATTCAACATTTACAAGATATAGTGAAAGACTAGACTCAATCAGAGGGGGGTTCATTTCGTTTTTTAATGAGATTGACACAGAAAATTAACTATGCTCATGGTTATCTATTTCATTTTTTAATGAGCTTGATAGAGGAAAATAACTATGCTCGTGATCATCTGTTTCAATTTTTAATGAGATTGACATAGAAACATGAACTATGCTCGTAATCCTCTATTTCATTTTTTAACGAGCTTGACACATAAATGGGAAATTTGCTCGAAACCCTTGATCGTGGCTTCCAAGAAGTCAGGAAATTTGCTCGAAACCCTTGATCGTGGCTTCCAAGAAGTCTTCATTAGATGGAATAACAACACTCTAGAAGGAATACATTTCAAGGGACTCAGTATGGGTAATGATGGAAAGATTAGGCTTCAAATCCCTTATTGAGTGGTTCACCATGTCAACTACCAAATCTAAGTCCAAATAAGATGAGCATGCAACGAGAGGCTTCTTCTCATTAGTAATTGAAGGCATGGGACATAATGCCACATAAGTAACATGTGGAGGGGGGTATACCACTTGTATAGAAGGAGAATTCAAAGGATTTGGATGTTCGACAGTCAAATCAGGACCAACGAACAAAAAATGGTGAAAGGTCACAATGTTTTGATTATGAGATAAATTCATCACTCGAAAGAGTGTGGACACGAAAACTTTCATAGTGTAAACATAATCCTTCCCAAGGATAAAATCAAAATCCATGGGGCCTTGGATTACCATAACATCGATATAGATAGTTTTCCCTTCTAAGATGATGGGAATCTAAGGAAGGATCCCTAAAGGTTCATTATATCTTCTATTTAAATCCCACAGATGATGGGTGACCGACACAAACTAGGGGGAACCAATAGCTGGCCAAGCATTTGAGGATTGAATACTAACAAAATCTCCTTCATTTATAATAGTGTGATGTATCGTGATATTATCACAAACCTGCAATAGGATTTGTAAAGGAAGGAGGAAGGAAGACGAGGTTCCACCAGCCTATCCCAATCAAAGGAAATTACCTCAGTACTTAGGGGGGGTTCTATTGAAACATGTGAAATGTCCCCTTGTTTAGAGAAATATGAAGTGACAATAAGAACCTGAGCGGTATCCACTTCACTCTCTAAGGGAAGAGTGGGATCAATCAAGGATTGTATTGGACTGACCACTTTATTAAATTCACTCTCCAAGGGGAGAGCAGGATCAATCGAGGATGGAATCAGACCAACCACTTCATCAACCAATGGTTGGTTGGGAGAATGTTCATGAGAAGAAACTGGAGGTTGTTTCTAGGAAATCGCAATGTCTTCCAAAAATTATGAAGCTTCATCCATACGAGGTAAAAGGTAAGTGCAGTGCATTTCTCTACATAACCAGCAAGGAATCTTGACTTGACCCTTTTTTCCCCAAATATGATGATTATTGGTTGATGGGTTGTCATCATCATGATGTTCAAAGGCTGGTGATGCGGGTTGTTGGGAACTCATAGACCACACTTCTAATACCTTGGGAAGGCTAGGGAAGTCTGTAAGAAGGTGGTCACCCTTACAAAGCCTGCAAGGGGATTTGGGCTTGCGACATGTGTAGGTAGACTTGTCAATATCATCAACACTCCAAGCATGTTTAACAATGGTTGGTTGATTCCCCCCTTGTTTATTTTTCTTCTTCTTCTTAGCGACTTGGTTACTAACATCAAGGATTTCACCAGGAAAAGAAGAATAAAGGGAAGAAGATGAAACGAGCGAAGAAGGAAAAGGGTCAACATGAGGTTGATGTTCTTGGGGTGGAGGACTTGCATTTGAAGCACCAAGAACATTTGGGATCACCAGAATGGAAAAAAACCAGACCGTTAACCCTATGGTGAATCCAGGAAGACTCAATGTAGTAATATAGGGGGGACCAACATTTTCAAAATAAGGAAAAACAAAAGGTTCCTCGTGAAAAAGTGTTAGGATATTTAGACACTTAGGATTTAGTTAAGATCTACTTGGTATAATGTGTCATTAGGTAAAAGTGTGTTTCTTAGTGTGTTTCTTTAGTATACATTAGTATACATTTGTAGTTAGGAAATCCGACGGTCACGATATGTTCCTGACGTAGATTGATCCGACGATTCATATTCTCCTTGATCTTAATGACTACATTGATTCGTGGCTTAACACCTAATCGGTCCATTATATCTATTTAAATAGCATGGAGGGTCATTTATAGATGATCAATTATGACAAACTCTCTTGTAAATCTCTCTATAACCCGTTTCTTTTTCATTAATAAATTTCTCTAAGTGGCCACGTTGGTTGGGGTCGTGGATGTTTCCCGGTAGGGGTTTTACCACGTCAAAATATTGGTGTGTCGATAATTGATCTGGTTGAGTGATTGATTATTGAAGGTGTTCTTCCTCTGTTGGAATACCTGTGTTGTCAAACATTGTATCAGAGTAGGTTTGAAGACTTTCTCCCGTTGTAGATCGAGATCATGAAGACAAGTTTCCTCATCTCTAGTTTATACCATTGCCATACATTTTTGGGTTGAAAGGATTGTTCCATTATGTCTGTAGCATTTGTTTCAGTGAGGAATGATTTTCATTTCACTCGAAAAGGTTTTTGTTTTCCCAAGATATGACCATTTCAATGAGATCCAAAGGTATAAAGTGTGAATACGCCCTTTTTTAAATTTTTGCAGAGTATTATTTTGGTTTATTTCAGTCTTCTATTTTTTTTTTGGCTTGCTACTCTTTTGTATCTACATATTCTCTTTTCCCCATGATCTATGTGATCTCAAAAAATTAGAAACATATCAGAAAGGGTGCATTTTCCAGGTAAGCTAACCAAGATCTAACCCTTGCTGACATAGAGAAGCGAAATTGTTTTCTTGTGTGAAAATATATTTTCATGAGCATGCTCTCCAAGGCCATCAACAACAACAATCCTCCTTCTAAACAATACAATATGTTTTTCACTAGATCACTTAGTTAAAAGTTTTCTTATTAAGTAAGAGGTCTTGAGTTCAAGTCACATTTTTGGTTCATGCATCCATTGTAAAGTGTATTCCACTTCAAGTATAAAAGTGAATCACTATAAGTAGTTTTATTTTAAAGTTATTTATTTTTTATGCAAGTTTCTTTTATAAAGTAAATTCATTGTAAAAGTGATCCCCACTTCTTTTTATAAAAGTGGGTCACTTCATAAAGTAACTTATTTGTAAAAGTGATGTTATTTGAAGGGGTATCACCACATGGGCCAAATTCTACTTGCCACATGGCTCTTTGGTTACCGTTTATGCCTTTTTTTGAAAAGGGAATAAATTACACATCCGAAGTCGATTTTCAGTGTTGATTTTTTAAAATAACCTAATTTTTCGAGATCCTTCCATCTAGAACATCAGTTTCTTTTTTTAAATCCATATTATCTACATATTTAATATGGTTTCTTCAAGTGATCTTTTTCTTACTAGCACGTATTGATTTTTCTACTTAAGTAGTTAACTAGATTAGTGTTCTTTTACTTATTAAACCATTAGCACAATAACTGCATATAAAGGATCACTGAAAGAATAACATTCACAACATGCACAAGATTTACCCTAGGAAAACCCCCTAAGTGGAAATACCATGAAACTTCCTCAATATAGATTTTCCAACAAAGAACAATGCTTCTCTCCAAGAGAGAACTAACAAAGAAAAAGATCCTCCTCTAACCCTTGACTAGGGAAGAGTAGCGCACCACTTAACCAATATGCATCCAAGTGATAAACCAAAACCCTCCACCAAGTCACCTCCTAGCTGCAGTAGTGTCTCCCTCTCAAAATTGTGCATGTTTTCTCTCGGTTTCAGAGATAGTGAGTGAGTGTGCAAATGATCCACTGACCTCCCTTATAAATAGTGGTTTGGCCAACCTAAAATTAGGTTTGGGTTGACTTGTTACTTTACCCTTTTATTTTATGTTTCACATGTCAAGGAACAATAGGGCCAACTTTTACAAAGGCAGAATAAGGCCTAATTAACAAATATAATATAATAATATTCTTTAGGGTTTTTCTTGGTCAAATAAAATAAGGATGTCTTCTGAAGCTACTCAATATTCAACACTCCCTCTTAGCAAGGAAGGTATTTTTCTTGTCATGGTCATCATCACTATTTCTGCACTTCTACATACTTGGTCATTGCCTTTTTGTCAATATTGAATCTATATATCATAAGAAGTTTTGCACTTTCACCATCCTTTTGTACTAGAGCAACATACCAGCCTGTGTTGGAGTACCAACCTACATTGGGGTAGCATACCAGCCGACGTTGGATTTACCAACCTACGTTGGGGTAGTGTACTAGCCTACATTGGATTTACCAACCTGCATTGGGGTAGCGTACCAGCCTATGTTGGAGTTACCAACCTGCGTTGGGGTAGCATACCAACCTGCATTGGGGTTACCAACCTATGTTGGGGTAGCGTACCAACCTTCATTGGAGTTACCAACTTGTACTAGGGTAGCATACCAACCTGTGTTGGGGTTACCAACATGCATTGGGGTAGAGTACCATCCTGCGTTGGGTTTACCAACCTGCACTAGGGTAGCGTACCAGCTTGGGTTGGGGTTACCAACATGCACTGGGGTAGCGTACCAACTTGTGTCGGGGTAGCATACTAGGCTGAGTTGGGGTTACCAACCAATCCTAGGGTAGCATACCATCCTGCGTTGGGGTTACCAACCAATCCTAGGGTAGCATACCATCCTGCGTTGGGGTTACCAACCTAAGCTGGGGTAGTTTCCTCTACTAGGGATCTCATCACTTCCCTCTACTAGGGATCACATCGCTTCCCACTCTTGGGAACACATCAATTCCTGCTACTAGGGAACACATCACTTCCCACTACTAGGGAACACATCATTCCCTCTCATGAGGGAAAATCCTTCTGGACAACACCAATTTCATCTCTAAAGTATCGAACTTCTCTCTTGATAGAGTATTAGTCAACACGTCTACTTCATGTTCGTCGGTAGGAGCATACTGGAGCTTTACTTCTCCCTTATGTATCATCTCTCGGATATAATGGTACTTGATCTCGATATGCTTGGACTTGTCATGACACACTAGATTCACTAAAAAATTTATGCAACTCTGGTTGTCATAAAAGATACAGGTTTCCTCCAACTTAAGATCAAACAATTCTGCAATCAACTTCCGAAGCCACACTTCTTCGCCACAAGATTACCATGATGCCACTTAGTATGCCTCTATGTAATTGAGTGCCATATAGGTCTTCTTCTCATTGAGTCATGAGATCACAGCTGATCCCATACAGAAGCAACATTCAGAAGTATTTTTTTGGTCTGTGACACTTCTTGCCCAATCTGTATCTGTGTACTCCTACAATCTTATGTCACAATCCGAGATATATATGGGTCCATAATAAATTGTACCCTTTAGGTACCTCATCACATGTTTTTCCATAATCAGGTGAACATTTCTAGGATCAATCATTTAATGAATCACTGTGTTCACCACAAAACATATATATATCCTCGTGTTCTTTCAAATATATCAACGAACCAAATTTTCACATCACATTGTACCAAACTAGTACACTTGCTCAGTTGCAACTCAATCTGCACAATCATGTGCTAGCTCTATGTTTTTTCTGCAAAGCACTATCTGTCTCACTACCTGAGAGTATGTCCTCTACTCTCTCTACAGTTGTTCCTTCTGGAACTAAGCATTTTCACCTACAGTTTTTCTTTCTGAAGCTGAGAATGGATGCTCCATTCTCACTATAGCTTTCGAACTCTGATAATAGCTAATATATTATATCACAACAATAGCTTCATCTGAAATTGAGAGTGGCTCAATAACTAACACTGAGGGTAACTTATCCTCTTTCTCTGGAGCTAACTCAATCTTCTATTGTATTCATGTCTCCATGGCCCAACTCATGTATGATGCCAACTGGAACTAGAGATAACGCAATCTTAAATACAAGGACTGTCATACCTTCTCCCTATGAATCTCATACTATGTTGGCTTCTTTTAATGAATCATGTTATATATATATATATACTTATTCTAATTACTGGAGCAAGTGTTTCATCATAGTCTTCTCTCTCTTGTTGGGAGAATCCTCTGGACACAAATCAGGCTTTGTACATTTCTGTGAATGGTCCTTAGGAGCTTTCTCTTCCTTACTAGATCATGAGGGTTGAATCCCTATGAACTCTAGCTTCTTCTAAGATGGTACTTGGTGGGGCCACCTACCTCACCACTGGTGGAGCCATCTGTTGCTCATGATATGGATCGTCCATGCTATATGGATTTGCATCCTGCAAAGTGTCACAGGACCATATTGGTCTCTTCATGGTTACTACAATGATTTTGGGTAGGTCCTTTTGGATCTACTAACTCTTCCTGGTGATCCGAAGAGTGATTAACTACACTAGAGGGATTTGTTATGTCATCTTTGGAGACTTTTGATCCTCATTATCTATCTCCATATGAGATGTTATGTATCTAGCAAAAGTGGCTTCTTCTTATTCTTTTGTACATGGATGTATACGGTCATGTATACATTGGATAGTATGCTCCATGTCTCATATAATATGTTTCATCCTGCAACTGTCACTATATATCCCTCATGGTTATCATGTGTGACCTGCCCAGAAAAAGAACAACAAGAGAGAAACAATAGACAAGAATAATACTCTTTATAATAATAATAATAAAAATAGCGAGAATAATTGTCAAAGTGGCTCCTTCATAGCTATTACTTGTGACCTTCTTGAAACAAGATCCAAAAGTAAGAAATACAATAATAAGAAATGAGAGAAACAATCTTCTAGTGTTGTGATCAATCATTCTTCCATGGTAACCTGGAAACAAAACAAGAAGTTTCTCCTAGAGGAGAAGTTAGTTATATCTAGTAAATGATTACAATAAGAATTTATTTCAATAGTGCTCTCATGCTACCAAGTATTCAAAAATGTTTCAAAGATTGTTATCACAACTATAGTCTTTACTTGTAATGTGGCAGGTATCAAACTTCATACGTGCAAATTTGAATCTTATCAATTTAATTAATCAAACCTGGAACCTGGAGTCTTGTCCTCAAGAATGAGTGTTGTTTGTTTTCTTCTGAGTCTCCTTCACTCAAGAAGACAAGTATTCTCTTCAACATTTCCTTTATACTAAGACAATATGTCTTCTTGACATAAATCTGAATTAGAGAATAAGATGTATAATCTCAACCTTAATCAATCTAATACTTTGACTTTAATTTTGACCAATGGTCAGTATGATAGTCAATAACTTCAACAGATCAAAATACAACCTAGATGTTCATAAGATCACAATAATTCCATAACAAATAGAGGCATATCAAATTAATCAAAATTGTGGTGCATTGTTCCTCTGAATGTGTTGGATCTAAGATTCTTCTGGATCTACAATTGTTGTTTAGACAAAAGATCATTTCTCTTGTAAATACCCTTTAAAATATTGACATGGTTTAAACATATGTAAGTACATACCTCTAACAGTATCGACAGGTAGCGGAACCATCCGACAACAGTGGCAAGAAATAATGAACCTTTAAAACTTCAAAGGTGCTTCAACTTGTAATTTAAAGGTAGATGGAGATTTTCTAGGGTAACGCACACTAGGAAAATCAAAAATCAGTCCCAACACTTCACACAAACTTTCATTGCAACTGGTGTGGTATTGCAACTAATGTTGCAACTGGCACAAAAAATGGCATGAATGAACTAGCACTGCAACTGCAACAACAATTGATATTGTAACTGCAATTGATACTGCAACTGCAACTGCAACCTAGGGTTTTATGAGAAAACCCTAATTTCTCAAACTTCAATTTTTGGAATTTTGATCTAGGAACTAGATGCGCCCTCCTAGGGTGAGATCCTAGATGGTATTACTTTGTCCAAAATCCTTCAGCAAGGTGGATGATGTCACCTTTTAGGGTTTATGTAGAAACCCTAATTTCTAAAACTTGTCTAAAACTGAAAACTGTTCCAGGAAAAAGGTGCGCTAGAGTTAGGATAGTCTTCCTATGCCCTTAACTTCTTCAACGAGTTATTCTATGCTATGAAAGTCTCTTCTTTCAGGCCCACTTTGACACCATGTTGATTTTTCTACTTAAGCAGTTAACTGGATTAGTGTTCTTTTACTTATTAAACCATTATCACAATAACTACATACAAAAGATCATTGAAAAAACAACATGCAAAAGATTTACCTTGGGAAAACCCCCCTAAGGGGAAAAACCCAACAAACTTCCTCAATATAGGTTTTCCAACCAAGAACAATGCTTCTCTCCAAGAGAGAAATATCAAAGAATAAAATCCTCCTCTAAACCTTGACTAGGGAAGAGTAGTGCACCACATAATCAAGATATATCCAAGAGATAGACCAAAACCCTCCACCAGGTCACCTCCTAGCTGCAGTAGTGTCTCCCTCTCAAACTTGCGCACTTTTCCTCTTGGCTGCAGATCTAGTGAGTGAGTGTGCAAATGAGGTGTTGGCCTATCTTATAAATAGTGGTCTGGCCAGCCTAAAATTAGGTCTAGGACGACATGTTCCTTTACCCTTTTATTTTTTGTTTTACTTGTCAAGGCACAATAGGATCGACTTTTACAAAGGAAAAATAGGGCCTAATTAACAAATATAATATAATAATATTATTTAGGGTTTGTCTTGGCCAAATATAATAAGGATGTCTTCTGAAGCTACTCAATATTCAACAACACCAACTACTTCCAATGAAAATCCCATGTGGAGGATTTATTAAGCAGTAAAGGATTGTACTAGATTACCATGGGAAAAGAACTGGAACGTACTTATGATTAAAATAAAATAAAAATGGGAAAATAGGAATGATGAAGCATGTGGACTGATTGGAATACCCATATCTTCTGATTTAATATTTCACCTTCAAGGAATTGATGACCTTGATGAAGCTTGGGAAAATCTTGAATTTTTTTTTGGTAAACACAATACCATTTGATCCCACTAGATAGAAAATTAGATAATGACTTTGAGTCCAAATAATTTTTCTTTCATTGAAGACTATTTATCTAATTTCAAAACACTTAGAATTTTATGTGAAGAATGTAACATAAAGCTGGAAGAAGAGAATTGCATATATATTATTCTTTCTATGCTTGGTAATGCATATTCAATGTTTGTATCTACCTTCTATGCCACTAGAGAAGCTCTAGGGACTGCTTATAAAAATCCCTCTCTTGAGTCCTTTTTCGATTCCTTAATATGAGAGAAATATAAGCTTGTGCAACTTGGAGTGGTCAGTACTACCTCACATAAATGGGAGGTCCATTAGATGGATGTTAAATCTTCCTTCTTGCATGGGGATTTACAATAATAAATCTACATGGAACAATCTCCTCGCTATGTCCAGAATGATTTTATCTTTGTTTGTCACCTTAAGAAATCTCTTTATGGTCTTAAGAAAGCTCTCCGATCTTGGTATGCCAAAATGGACAACTTTCTTATTGACACCGGATTTTCTAGATGCCATTTTGATCCTAATGTCTATACCAAGAAAGTAGGAAGCCATATCATAATCCTTGTCCTTTATGTTGATGAACTTATCCTTAATGGTAGTGACTCGAAACTTTTAAACCATGTGAAAACCATCCTTAAGAAGAAATTTTAAATGATAGACTTAGTTTTTTACACTATTTCCTTGGCCTCCAAGTTTTGCAAACCAATGAAGTAATTTTTCTTTCCCAGTCTAAGTATTATTTTCACCTTCTTCATCTCTTCCACGTGGAATATTGTAAACTACTCCCTTCTCCCTTCCAGTATGGATTCAATCTTGTTGCCACATGTATTTCTCTCGAAGTTGATGCCACTTTGTACCATTAGTTAGTTGGTATCCTCTTATAAATGACTCATACATGTCCTGATCTTTTCTTCGTTGTTGGTATTGTTTTCTGGTCTATGAAAACACCCCATGAAATCCATTGGAAAGCAACTAAAATGATACTTTGGTATGTCTGGGGTATAGTTCAGTTCAGGATACATTACAGTTCAAGGGGGCTCCTTTATTTGTTGGTTTCACTGATTTAGATCGGGCTGACGACCCTGATGATCATAAGTCTACTACAGGTTATGTTTTCAGCCTTGGTTCAGGACCTGTCACTTGGGCCTATAAGAAACAACATGATATGTCATTTTCTTTAGTATAAGTAAAGTACCGAGTAGTGGTAAATGAAATTCAAGAAGCCTTGTGGCTTCAATGGATCCTTTCATAGTTTGGATTTCAATGAAAACATCCAAATAAACTTTGGTGCGACAATCATAGTGCCATCAAGCTCGCCAAAGACCCAATTCAACATCAGCACAACAAACACATCAAGCTACACATGCACTTAATCAGAAAGCTCATTCATGATTGATTTATTGAAGTGTTCTTTTTCCCTACAGAAGATCAAGTTGCAGACATTTTCACAAAGTCTCTTACATAAGACAAGTTTTCCAAAATTCTATCTATGGTAGGAGTTCATGAAGTTGTCATTAAGGGGGGATATGCTCTAATGCGTCCTTCCTTCTCCTATTGTTTCACTATTGTAAATCCTTCAATCCTATCCCAATTTTTTCTTACGGGGGGATGTTAGGATATTTAGACACTTAGGATTTATTTAATATCTACTTGGCCTAATGTGTCGTTAGGTAAAAGTGTGTTTCTTCAGTATGGATTAGTATGCATTTGTAGTTAGGAAATCTGACGGTCATGATATGTTCCCGACATAGACTGATTTAACGATTCATATTCTCCTTGATCTTAACGACTGCATTGATCCATGTCTTAACAACCAATTGCTCCATGATATCTATTTAAAGAGAATAGAGCGTCATTTTTCGATGATCGATTGTGAGAAAATCTCTTGTAAATATCTTTGTAATATTTTCATTTTGCATTAATAAATTGCTCCAGGTGGCCACGTTGGGTGGGGTCATGGATGTTTCCCCATAGGGGTTTTACCATGTCAAAATATCGGTCTTTTGATCTTTGATCTAGTTGTGGGAGTGGTTACTGAAGGTGTTCAACCTCTATTAGAATACCTATGTTGTTAAACAAAAGGGGTTCCTTGGTTGGTAGTCCCAGGAAATATTTCCATAGACACAGACTGAACCTAGGGTCTGCTAAATAAAATAGCACACACTACCAAAGTCTCGATAAGATAAGAGAAAGCAAATAAATCCCTTGTGTCAGGGAAAAAAGGATGTAAGGATCTTCCAAAGATGGGAGATGGGACCGTCAAAGAAGATATGAGAAACAATTAACCACAACTACTATGTAATGGAGATCTAGAGGTGAAAGTACTAGACGCAACCAATTACCCTCCTAAGGAGCCAAAATCACGTGTTGTACGTCTGTCTTAGGTACTGACAGTACCACCACTACAATCACCTGGGAAGGTAAGCTAGGAAAAGCAACTAGGGATACCACTTCACGCTTGGTGGTTGAGAGGAATGGTCATGGGAGATGGATTATGTGAATGGGTAGGGAATGTAAGACAAATGTCTTAGATCTGAAGAAACTCAAATAGTGGTGTCACCTCGAAGAATTTCCACTACTAATATTTCCCCCTTGACTTGCATAATCCCACCGAGAGAGAGTGTTGGGGACCAATCCAAGCACTTTTCTCAACTTCTCCTACCACTTGAATCCTGTGTTAGAGGAGCTTTCCTAGAAAACAATTCACGTTACTAATGAATTTTCTCTCATTAGTGTTCCTTGTTTTGTTTCACTAGCCTTGGATAATTTTCTCTCCACCATACAACCAAGGCCCTAAAATCCTAGACTTATTGGTTTTCTATAAATGAAAATTTTTAATTGATTTTAGATTATGCACTTGTTCCTTTTATGATTGTTGTTACTCAAAAGGGTAAATGGAAGTGAAACTTATGATGTGATCACTCTGACTCCAAGAAGAAATCAAAATAAAATATGAATGGATTGCAATATTCAGTTTCGATGAAGCCTGTCTATAGAAAGGAAAAAGAGGTTTCAAGAAAAGAAACAAGCATAACATTCAATGAAAGACACATGAACTACTCTTTGAATGTAAAGGGTGTTTGGTTTATGAGTCAAAGAAACTATAGGATACACGATTCTTGGCCCCCAGGGCCATGAGAGGAAAATGTTTTTAAAACACAATCTAAAAAATGCTCCTCCCACTAACTAGAATGCAAGAATTATTGTTTATTTTTAATTCAATGAAATGATTTCAAATGCAATGTTTTTTTCTTCCTTACATTCAATGAAATATTTCAATGTCAAGGAAAAGGATTACGAAGAAAAAAATCTAAACAAAATATGCACTAAAGCAAGAACTAAAAGAATCCAAATGTCAGAATGCTTCCAACACAAGTTCAAACAAGAACCCAAATCTATAAAAAGAGAAGGGAAATCAGTTTTTGAAAACCTCATAAAACGAGTAGCAAGAATCAAAGATAAATTCCAAGTTGCAATAAGGATATAGAGATTCTAATATTCAAAGGGTCAAAATATTTCCAAAGAASATAAWAAGAAGCTAAAAAACAATGCTCAAAGAAACCCTTGCAATCCTAAATCAATGAAGAAGATTTAGAAAGTCTTGAAATCAAGATAACTGAAGTTTGAGAACCTTTGTGATGAGGATGAAACTAATGGTAAGATATATTTGACCAAAGGATTAGGTTAGCCCAAGGAAGTCATGCTCATTCCATATTTTTGAAGGATTTTCAAACTCAAAAGAGGAAAAAAGAGTGATAAACACAATTTTTTCAATTAAACAAAGTCATAACAAAGCATGAAATATTCTAAGGTAAATCTCTGAATCAATAATCTGAGAAGAAAGAGGTAAAATGAGCTCAAAATGTACTTAGGAAGGAGATCAATGCTCATGTAATAAGTCATAGAGGGAATTGAACATAGCTCAACACTTCCCAAAACACAAACAAGGAGCGTTGATGGGGGTTTTCAATGCTTTGCAAGCCACTATAGGGGAGTGTTGAATCCTGGAAGTGGTTAAAAAAGCATATTTTTTTTCCCAGATTCAACAAGGATCGTACTACTAACTTTGTATAGTTCCTAATGAATATGAGGGAAAAGGAAGAGGTCAAATAACAAGAAAATAACCATAAATGTCAAGCAAGCAACATAATTCAAGAGAGCTATAAATTGAGGAAAACATCAAAGTTCTTCCCTAGTGGAGTCTCCATTTTTCTGTTGTGGTGAATTCCCCCTACGGACAGGTGAAACACCCTCTGGATCGGGTATCCTTCTATCCAAGACGAAAGGAAAAAAAATGGACACTAACTTCCTCTTAAGACTAATTTATATTTTCATTAATGAAATCGGAACAGAGAGAGAAAAAGGAAAAGATAGATGGCTTACCTCTTTCATGTAGGTTTTCCTCATTGCTCTAATTTTTGAACTTGATCTCCAAGATTTGAGTATAGAAGTATCCCTCCTGCAAGAGATGAGACACTCTTTTGTCATTGTATATCGTTAGATGAAAGTAGATTTTTATATGTTGTACTTAAACAAGAGAAAGATAAACATTCATGAAATGAATAATGTAGACATTAAGATAAATAGGCCAAGTTATATACTAAAAGTGAAAAGAAATGGAATATTTACAACCTCAATGATGATGTTGCAACAATTCCTCCAAGATCTCCTTTTCCCATCTCCTTTTTTCATTACCAGACGGTAGGTATGATGCTATGAACAACCTCCTCACAAGCTCAAAGGTTTGACACTCTGAAAATCCTTCTCCCTCCCTCTTGAATGTTACAAGATCAAAGGTATGATATTCCCAAGTTCCCCTCTTAAGCTCTCACATAAGGAATTTAAATAATTTTCCATTTGAGAACTAACTCAACAAKCCAAGGATAATATCACTYRCTAGATCCAATAAATTGGGATCTCCAAGATTTTTAGAGAGGAAATATCTCTCAAGGATTTTAGGGATAAAATATCTCTCAATGATTTTAGGGAGGAAATATCTCTCAAGATCCATCAAATTAGGATATTGGTTTGAGAAAATCTCTCAACTATCCATGAGAATCTCAACTTCTCCTTGAGATTAGGAAACTAGATGTGAGGTGGATTATCACACTAAATTAATTTCATTTTTCCAATAAAAATGAATAATACACGTGCACATAGAATTTTGACTTTCATATGATAAATTTTTCCCTCAACATGTCTAGGGATCGTGACAAACACTCCCTCACTTAAGTGTGACAAACATGTGTGTAACACTGCAATGAATAAACATTATAGATTGAGAGTAAACACGTGATAAGTGCCAAAGGATGGAAAGACCTCTACAAAGAGATGAAATGACACTATAATCGATTAATCTAAGTTTCCATTTTGACATTTTGACTAGTTAAGACACTTTGTTATGTTAAGTCATCGGTTTGAAACCCCATCTTACCTTGTGTGTCGTGTATGGGGCATTTTGGACACACATGGAGGCTATAGTGGTAGCAGTCGGATAACATGACTTTATGTCACATGAGTGCCTGACTGACGATTTGTTGATTTCGCCAGTCACAAATATGTGTGTGTGTGTGTGTGTGTGTGTGTGTGTGTGTGTGTGTGTGTGTGTGTGTTTTATGACATGAAAATAGATATTTTCACTCATTATCTATTGGTAACTTAATGCGTATTTCACTCGTTAAATTCAACAACAAAAAAATGAAATTCATAATTAAACTACAAGAACATGTAATTATGTAATAGAAAGGAAATAAT
>JASDQU010257800.1:0-15848 GCA_032191745.1 Picea mariana | reverse complement strand
CCCAGTAAGGTGATAATCTCTAATGGCATGAAAAAATTATTGAAAAAGGGGCATCAAGGTGTAATTGCACAACTATTGTCACTAAATGTTCAAACATCTAAGCCATATATTCCCCTAGATCTCCAAGGGATCAATGATAAGCATTACAAAGCATTTGAAGATATTCCCAAAGATCTTCCACCCACTCAAAATCATGATCATGCTATTCACCTAATTACTGGGAGTTTATCTCCTAACATTAGGCCGTATAGATACCCTTATTCCCAGAAGAGTGAAATTGAGTGTATGGTTGACGAAATGTTAGAGGCTGGCATTATTAGACCTAGCCGAAGTTATTACTCTGCACCGGTGGTAATGGTACTCAAGAAAGATGGCTCATGGCCTATGTGTCTAGATTATAGAGAGCTAAAGAAGATCACTATTAAAGATAAGTTTCCCATTCCCATCATTGATGAATTGTTAAATGAACTACATGGAGCAAGCTATTTCACAAATTTGGATCTCCGTTCAGGGTATCATCAGATTATAATTAAGGAAGAAGATATCCCAAAAAAAACATTCCGAACTCATGAAGGCCATTATGAATTTTTGGTCATGCCTTTTGGCCTTACAAATGCACCTTCCACATTCCAAGGGTTAATGAATTCCATTTTCAATCCCTTCCTTAGAAAATTTGTGTTAGTATTTTTTGATGATATACTAATCTATAACAAGTCGTGGGAGGATCATGTGCGACATGTTGACAAGGTGCTACAACTACTAAAGGAGAAACAACTATATGCAAAACCATTCAAATGTTTTTTTGGGGTGAAGGAGGTAGAGTATTTGGGTCATATTGTATCTCATGAAGGTGTCAAGTTAGACACTAACATGATTAAGGTCATGATGGACTAGCCGATTCCAAAAACATTGAAGAATCTTAGAGGATTTTTGGGTTTGACAGGTTACTACCGCAAGTTTGTTCGACACTATGGAAGAATAGCAACACCTTTAATGACACTAACTAAAAAGGATGGATTTTCATGGACTCCAGAGGAAGCTAAAGAATTTGAACAACTTAAAGAGGTGATGTGCAAAGCTCCTGTCTTGACCACTCTAGACTTCAAAAAAACCTTTATTGTGGAATGTGATACCTTGGGAAATGGAATTGGTTTTGTTCAAATGCAAGAAGGAATTCCCCTATCTTTTGAAAGTCGGCCACTCAAGGGAAAAAACTTACACAAACCCATTTATGAGAAGGAAATGATGGAAATATTACATGCATTGAAGAAATGGAACCCTTACCCAATAGGTTGGCACTTCAAGGTCAAAAAAGATCATGATAGTCTTAAATGCTTCTTGGAACAAAGACTATCTTCAGAAGAACAACAAAAATGAGTGACCAATATATTGGGTTATGCTTTTGAAGTCGTCTGTAAGAAAGGGAAGAAAAATGTTGTGGGAGATGAACTCTCAAGAAAGGATGAATATGTTGAGGCCTTTCTCTATGCTATCTCGATCATCCAACCCGATTGGATAATAGAAGAAAGAGATGAATGGAAGAATGAGGAAAATGTGTGGACTCTCATTCAAAGGTTGCAACAAGATTCCAGTGCATCAGATACATTTACATGGAAAAATGATTCACTATGGTACAACGATCGCTTACATTTATGTAATAACTCCCAACTCAAACAAAAGGTACTATTGGAATTGCACACCTCTCTGGTACGAGGGCACTCTGGATTTTTGAAAACCTACCATAGGGTCAAGAAGGAATTTTCTTGGGATGGCCTTAAAACTGATGTTCAAAGGTTTGTGGTAGAATGTTTGATTTGCCAACAAAAAAAAGGTAGAAACAATTTCCATTTTTTTTGAAAATTGTTTGCACAAATTTCATGGAATAAAATTATTTTACCTCAAAAATCGCCAAAAATTTATACAAAGTATATTAAATCCTTAGAAATTTGAATATTTTTATAAAAGTATTGCCAAACATTTTACATTTTTCATATTAAGGACTATTAAGATTAGCCCAGGTTTCTACATTTTAATGTAAATTTCCATCCTTAAAATCACCCCTAATCCCAAGTATTATTTTTCTCTATTTGGTCTAGTTCTTCATTCATGGCTTTGACCCAGTGATAATCCTATCTTTCTTGCACAAAATTTTGGGGTCCAATCATGGAAAACAACGCAAAATTTGCAGAGGTAGATGTATATATAAGTTGTCTTCTAGTTTTTACACCTATTTCCTTATTTCCAAGAATCTGACTTTTTGGATGATGTTTTTGAACATACCTTGATGGGGTCTTTGGTTGTGATGTTTCCATTCTATCCTCTTCTTTTGAATCCTCTGCTTCCTTATTCTCATTCATGCTATCATGTTTTGGTTAATTTATAATTGGTTCTTCATCCGAGTCATCATAATGTTGGTGTCTCACTAGATGAAATGGTCCTTCATCTACCTTGACATATATACTCTCAACTATATTTTGGAGTATTTTGTTGTAGAAATTGTATCCTTTACTTTTGAAGGACTATCCTAACATGATACCTTCATCATCTCTAGATTCAAACTTACCTAAGTTGTCTTCATTTCTTTCAATGCAGCATTTGCTTCCAAATATTTTGAAGTTCTTTGTTGATGTTGGTTTGCCATGACATAACTCATAAGGAGTTTCATAACTGTTTACTCTTATCTATGATTTATTGAGAATGTTAACTCCAGTTTGAAAAACTTCTCCCCAAAAGGTTCTGGATACTTTTGATTCATCAAACCTGGCCTTGGTCATTTCTTGAACTTTTTTGTTCATTCTTTTTAATACTCCATTCTATTGAGGGGTTTTGACAATAACAAATTGTCTCTTGGTCCCATGCTTTTCAAAATAACAATTGAATTCATCAAAAGTGAATTCTTGCAACATTCTAGATATAATATAATATGCAGAACATAAATATTTATCAAGCAATGGAATAACAACAATGCTATATCCATAACAATATCAGGATAATACCAGAATAACACTAGAAATATCACCTTTTTTAATGATACCAATGTTCAATTGCCTCTTCGAGGGGGAAACCTCCAGCATAATAGAGATCTATTAAAATAATATCTAAGATAAAAGTATCCAATTTCTCCTAATCTTATTTATACTAATTCTACCTTCTAAGGAAACTTCTAGAGGAAGATCTTTCTAGAAGCGAAAGCTTCTATTAGGTCTTATTACATTGGCTTATTCTCCTTTATTTATTAGGTATTATTAACTAATGTTGACCTTTATTACATATAAAACATATCCTACTAACTAATAACCCATGGAGAGGGGTTAGGATTAGATCCTAACATGCCCTCCCCCTTCAAAAGCAACCTTGTACTCAACGCTGTAGGTGTGGAAAAATGTTAGAGTATGACCGCTGGTTCTTAGGTCGCATCCTTGGGTGATGTGTCCTTCCACTTGACCAACACTTCCTTGATATTTTTTCCACACAACTGACATTCAAGGTGATTGAGGACTACTTTTGGTTGAAGACAAAGGGATATTTCTTCATCTGATTCCAAAGGATGGTTTAGACCCTGCAATTTTGTCCCACCACTTTCTTCATACAAGAGACATGGAACACCATATGGATTTCAGAAGTAGCAGGAAGGGCCAATTTGTAGGCCATTGAATCAATACACTTGATGATATCGTAGGGCCCATAAAACTTGGGTTCCAACTTCTGATGTCCCTAGGATTTGAGAGATGTTTGATTGTAAGGTTGGAGCCGAAGAAACACTTGATCACCTTCCTGAAAAACCATTTCTAAACAATGTTGGTCCCCTTGTTGCTTCATGTGATTTTGGGCCATGTGGAGGCTATCCTTCAGAGATGCTAGGGTGGTTGTGCGACCTTGCAACACTGTATCAATATATTGTACCTTTGATGTTCTTGGAATATAGGTGGTGAATGTAGGTTGGCGTTGTCCATACACTGCTTCATATGGGTTCATTTTAGTGGTCGTATGATAGGAAGTATTGTACCACCATTATTCCAAGAGGAGCCATTGCACCCATTGGTGTTGTTTTTCTGAAGTAAAACACCGCAAGTAGGTTTCCAAACATATGTTGACCACTTCTATTTGTCCATCAGACTGAGGGTGATAGGCTATGCTCATGTTCAATTGGGTTCTCTACAATTTAAACAACTCTTGCCAAAGTGTGTTGGTGAAATTTAAGTCACGATCAAAGACAATAGAGATGGGCATCCCATGTAACTTGAAAATCTGATCAAGGAAAGCTTGTGCTACTAGTGCCGGTGTGAAAGTGTGGGGTAATGCACCAAAATGAACATACTTGGAGAGGTGATCAACCACCACCATGATGACAGACTTGTTCCCAGCTTTAGGAAGGCCCAATATAAAATACATGGAGATTTCTATCCACATAGAAGCTAGAATGGGTAGGGGTTTTAGGGCGCCTAGAGACTTGATAGTTTCACCTTTATTACGTTGGCACACCTCACATTCTGTGAAAAAGTGAAAGATATCCTTCTTCATGTCTTCCTCAAAAAAATAATGACGGACATGTGAATATGTATTTTGGAACCCCGAGTGACCACAATAGTTGATGAGTGCAACTCATTTAAGAGCCTTGACTTTAGTGATGAAGAGGGTGATAAAACCAAGCAATCCTTATATATGAGAATATTTACCTGTCAAGTGTATTTTATGGGAGGATTAGGGTCCTCATGAAGGCGATGAATTATCTTGGAGAGAGTTGGGTGTGTTAGCCACTCTTGGCGTACTTCTTCAATCTAATCAGGTACCAGTAAGGATAAGAAAAAGAGGGAGCCATCCTCTTGATGTTATCTTGACAATGCATCAACTACTATATTATATTTTCCCTTTTTGTATATGATTTCATAATCATAACCCAACATTTTGGCCAACCACTTACTTTGTTCTAGGGAGGATAGTCGTTGCTCCAAAAAATATTTTAGACTATGGTGATCTGTTTTGATCTGAAAATGACGTCCCAAAAGATATGGTCACCAAGTTTTCATTGCATGGAGAATTTACACCATTTCTTTTTCATATGTAGATCTTCCCAAATTGCAGCCGCTCAACGCTTGGATAGTAAATGCCAAAGGTTGACCATCTTTTGTGAGAACTGCACCTATACCAGTGCCAAAAACATCTGATTCCACCACAAAGGTTTTGTTGAAGTCAAAAGATGCTAGTACATGAGTATTACACATGGCCCTCTTTAAATCTGTGAAGGATTTCCCAACAACATGTGTCCAATGAAAAGCATTCTTCTTAAGGAGGTCGATCAAAGGCTTAGCAATTTTTCCATAATGGTGGACAAGTTTCCTGTAATATCCCGTGATACCAAGAAAACCCCTTAGGAATTTTAAGGTCATGGGTTGTGGCCACTCCTGCATAACTTGTATCTTTTTGGGGTCCACTTTTACCCCTTCACGACTGACAATGTGTCCCAAGTATTCCACTTTGCTGGATCCAAATGAACATTTGGTATTTTTGACAAACAATTGATTTTCTTACAAGAGGTGAAGGAATTTTTCCACTTGATGAAGTTGGATATCCCAAGTGTGGATGTAAATGAGGATGTCATCAAAGAAAACCAAGACAAACTTCTGAAGTTAAGGTTTCAATAGTTTATTCAAGATAATTTGAAAGGTGGATGGGGCATTGCAAAGACAAAAAGGCACGACCAAGAATTCATAACGTCCTTCATGAGTTCTGAAAGGAGTCTTTGGAATATATTCCTCCTTCATTCAGATCTGGTGATAGCTGAAGAAAATATCTAATTTGGTGAATACACAGGCACCTTGGACTTATCCAATAGATCATCAATGACATGAATGGGAAACTTATATTTGATGGTTAGTTTATTCATGGAACAAAAATCAGAGCACATAAACCAAACAACTTCTTTCTTTAGTATCATCACCATTGGTGAAGAATATGGGCTAGTACTAGGGAGAATTACCCTCGCCTCCAATAATTCCTTTACCATATTTTCTATTTCATTTTTTTGAGCAAATGGATATCTGTAGGGATGTAAATTGGGGGTTTGACTACTCAGAAGGAGAGGGATGCTATGATCATGCTCACCTCTGGAAGGAGGTAGGGCTGTGGGAACCTCAAAGACCTTTGGGTACTTGTCCAAGATGAGTTGCAGGATAGGATGAACTACTTGAGATGCATGTTCAGTGACTTGGATGTCATTAAATTGAGCAATCACACCATGGTATCATTTCTTCAACAATTTTTCCATCCTGTGAGAGATGATGATTTCAAGAGAGCCTGTTTGAATACCTCAGAGGGTATAGGGGTGAGTGTCTTGGGTGAGGCTAATATATAATTCTTGATAATCCATTTTGATTGTCCCCAGCATGCGAAGCCATTCCACTCCTAAGACAATATCAAAACCACCCATGGAAATAGAGAACATGTGGGTTTTTAGATGATAATCACCCATTTGGAGTTTAACATTCTCACAATGGCCCCCACACTTCATAGTACCACCATTCATGATGAGTATTTGGAAATTAGAAACATGGCAGACAAAGCAATGGATTGCATCAACAAGCCTTGGATGAATAAAATTATGGGTGCTACCACTATCAATGAATACCACCACCTGCCTATGTTTGATATATCCCTTGAGATTCAATGTTTGTGGGGCCAAAATACCAGAGAGTGCATGAAGCGATATGATGGGGTCCTTTGGTTCCACATGGTTTACAACAAGATCTTCAATGTGATCACTTGGTTGAGCCTCTTCTGGGTCAAAAGCCTCCTATGAAGGGGTGTCTTCATAGGGAGAGGAAGCTAATGCATCAATATGGAAGAAATTTTGTTCTCTACATTTATGCCATGGGGAATACTTTTCATAACAATAGTAGCAAAGTCCTTGCTTGTGATGTTCAACCATTTCCGTTGGAGATATCTTTTGGACCTTCAATGTTTGTGTTGGAGCTGGGTGAGCCCTGGGGCAAGGATGATTGAGAACTGGAGCCTTCATGGGTGGGGCCTGAAGGATGGAATCGACTTTCGTTCCTAATTGACATGCCTGCAACCAGGTAGTAGGATGATGCATGTTAACATGAGCCCATATGGTTTCCTTTAAGCCACTGATAAAAAATTCAGTGTAAAATACATTAGATAAGCCCTCAGTCCTAATATCCAACTTTTCAAATGTCATGATGAAATATGTGATTGATCCAATTTGGCGCAGCTTGGTGAGCCTACCCAAAAAATGTGGTTCCCTATCAAGACAAGCATAAACTGCTTTAGTGAACATGTTCCAAGTGGGTATTCCTAGATAAAATTTCTTATGACACTACCACCACTGCCACCATTCTTGATCCAGGTACAAAAACCCTACATGGAGTTTGGTCTCATCATCTAAAATATTATGGAGAAAGAAGTATTGTTCCATTTGAGAGACCCACCCTGCTAGGTTGGATCCATCAAATTTATGCATGTCAAATTTAGGCACCTTATTCCAATAGCGGGGAGAACGCCAAGGGGAGTGGGAGGGATGAGTATGCTCATAATGGGAATGCTAAGGGTCCTCTGCATTGGGCTCTTCTTGCTTACCTTTTGTGAATTGATGCATGGATGCACAGATGACTACATAGACTTTTGTTTGGATGGACTCTTTGACTTCGACTCATATGGTAGTAGTGATGAGTTCCATTTTCATTTCTAATATGGACAACCTAGTCTTCCAGTATTCTTGTGTTTGAGCTCTGGTGGTTGGCATGGTAGCGACTTAAGTAGTGGATGAGGTGTCAAGATGAAAATCGGGGCCACAAAAAATGAGATGTACTAGGGTGATCATGACAAATAGGGGATTCCAATGGGATATGTGTCAAATAAGGGTGTCTTGGAAAGGGGTGGGACCGTGGGAAAAAAGGCTTAAAATTGAAGGGTACCACTGCGATCATAATGAAGAGAGGAATTAAGTGGAATAAGTTACAAATAAGGGTGATTCTCACCCCTAGTTTTTTTTAACTCTTGTGGAGTTGTACTTAGCCTCAAATACTTCTATAGTGGTGAAATTATCGAATTCTCAATAATAAAAAATTCCGGTAGGGAGTGTTTCTGCAGTGAAAAAATGTGATAGGGGCCAATTTGAAATGCAATAGATCAGTTTTTACTATCCCAAGGGTTAGGGTTTGTAGGGTGTCTACAACCAAGGGTTTTCCATGTTCTATAGCTCTCTTATATATGTGCATGGTACAACAGTTGTACTCGACCCAATATCTCAGGTAACCAACTAAGGAGGCTAGACCGTACCCTTAGTCGTACTACCCGACTACCCAGGTACTAGAGAGTGTCTTCCCAAGTGTTGTTATCAGTGACACTATAAAATTCGGGTGATCGACCGGTTTATCTACAGAGGGCTTCATGATTCCTAGATTGATCCATATACATGTGTTGTTTGATGCACTACCACTCTAAGGGGTACCGACAAGGGTTACAAGGGTGGCCAACAGATGTGTGCTTAAAAACCACTTGTATTTCCTACATGTATTACACCCTGACCGTGGGTTTATGCGTGTAACGACAAATCTTTGTAGATTAAAGACACTGGAATACGTCTCTACACTGATTTTTTTTTACTCCACAATTATTGCCCAGGAAGAGATCTGATACCACTTGAAATATTCTATATATAATATAGTATGCAGAACATAAATATTTAGCAAGCAATGGTAGAACAACAATGATATATCTAGAACAATATCAAAATAATACTAGAATAACACCAAAAAGAGCACCTTTATTAATAATAACAATATTCACCCACCTCTTCAATGGGGCAACCTCCAACAGAGCAAAGATCTATTATAATAATATCCAAGACAAAAATATCCAATGCCACATACTCTTATTTATACTAATTCTACCTTCTAAGAAATCTTCTAGAGGAAGATCTTTCTAGAAGCCGAAGCTTCTATTAGGTCTTCTTACATTGACTTATTCTCCTTTATTTATTAGTCCTTATTAACTAATGTCAGCCTTTATTACATAGAAAACATATCCTACTAACTAATGATCCATGGAGAGGGGTTAGGATCGGATCCTAACAATTATCCTCCTCTGTCTAATCTTAGGCACTTTATTTTTAAATCCATTTAATTTTCTAGTTGTGCCTTGAAGACTTTAAATTTTTCAAAAGCCTCAAACTTATGCTTCAACGATCAAACCCATGTCATTCTGGTATAGTCATCAATAAAAAAAATGAAATATATTTCACCTCGAGGTGATTGTGTACTAGTAGAGCTACAAAAATTTGTATGAATCGGCTCAAGAGGTCAAGTGGTGGAGTGTTCTCTTTCCTTGAATTTAACTCTTGACTGCTTTCCAAAATGACATGACTTGCAGACAATATTATCAGGTTTAGATATTTTATGTGTATCTCTCACATCATTCTTTCTTCCTAGCTTGACCAACTGTTTTAAACTAAGATGACCTGGTCTTTTGTGCCAAATCCATCTTTCATCAATTTTACCAATACAACAAATTTATTTTCCTTCTTCTAGAACATACACATTCCCTAAAGTTTTGACTACCTTTATGTTGATGTTTGAAATTGACAAGCCATCAAATGGAAGAACAAGTCCGGTCTGGGGTTGTCCAAGTAACCCACGCCGTTTGGTGTAACCTGTTCTGATGGGTTAATGGTTCCGTTAGCCAATCTAAGATCCCAGGGTAAAGAAAAGGAAAAATTAACTAATGTTAAATAATAGTATATACATAAACTCTAATATAATTATATGTGTAAATGTATTAGAGCAACGAAAGAAAACGTAAAAAATATCAATTTATGAACATAATTTACAAGTTGCAAGTTTTACTAGAAACTTGCGAAATCAATGTAAAAATAATTTTTTTTGAGAAGCAGATAAAGAAAGCACATTTGAATATTTTCTATTTTCTAATTATAAATCTAACAAAACTTGAATTAACTAAATTATGAAACACAGATGTACAGATAGTCAAAGCTGATCTAAACTTTTTGGTTTCACTAATACATAAATAACATAAATTAGAAACACAAAATCTAACCTGATGTTAGTTTGTTAAATGTGTCCGTGCCTCTGTATGAATCAAGAGCATCTAGCTGCCATGCCTACGAGATAAATCTGCAATAAACTTATATTGAATTTTTTCTGAATAAATTCAAAGAATGTATAGGTAACCAAGATTTAGAAACAAAATAGGGAACACATATTAATTTTGTGATCTTATGATCACAAATGATTACACTCAGATAAATATATGTGTAATAAATTCATCTCATTGTTCAACTAAACATCAAAGAGAAATCATGATATTCAAATTGAAAAGATGATCACAATCTCAATATCTGGAACAACAAATCATGAATGATAATTATAACACGAATATCTTGAAACATAACATATCAATGAGTCTAAAGATACACGACATATTAATATACCAAGATTAAATAAAACAAAACATTAATGAAACACCATTCACAAAGGACTAAATCCAAAATGATGTACGATGTTCCATTAAGTCTTGAAATTCATTCATCCATCTTTGGTTCCAGGCGAAGATGCCTTTAATTTACAAAATAGAGAGTATTTAAAGAGTTTTTAAAATCTCAACTTCCTATCTCCTAGGATAGGATTAGATCCCATGAGATCAGAAAATTACAAAAGTGGAGAGCCTACAACCACTCATAACCAAATTGTATCTTCAAAATTAATAAAAGTTTTTCTTATTTACAAGATAAACAAGAAAGAGATACTAATCATCTAAAATTGAACATGTTCCATCCCATAAAATTAGAATCAAGATATACCATGTCCTAAAACGAAATAGGAACAAGTTATATAATTTTATTAACAACTAATTACTAAATTTTATATAAAAATGAATTGGCTACAGAATCGAGAGATTATGTAGCCAATCTTATATTGGCAAAAGAAATCCAATTTTTAAACAAATTTGATTCAAAGAGATCACATGAACATAATAAAAAGGAAAGAGAGTTTTACCATTTCTAGTAATGACTAAACATGGATTGAGATAGCTCAGAATTGATTATGGCATGAACACTGTCTTCATTTTTAATCACAATATTGCTTTTCTTCTTAAGCCGTTTAGTTTGTCTCTCTTCGTCTGCTTTGAAGTCTCGATTTTCATTGCTTTAATTCGTGCTTGGAGAATGGGGATATCAATATAGTACCATTCAATCCAATGCAGGCATACCTCACAATGCATAGTAGGAGCGATCTGTCGATGGAGCATATAGTTGGGTTTGGGCATATCAATACTACCTGTTGTGGGCCCTTGACCAAGATTAATACCAGTAAACCCATTGCTACCATCGAGACACGGTGGAAGGTTATTAACAAAGTCGTATGGCTGAGTAGGATCCGATTTATGACAATCTGGATATTCTTCTGCAAGGAAATTTTCAATTTTTGGATCTGAAACCTCATTGACCTTGATTAGGTTGATCGAGCTCAAATGAGGTTTAGATCGATTCCTTAGACTTCTCGAAATGAGCTGAACGCCTCTTTTATTTCGGAACCCTAATGTTGTGTGCTTTTGTTTTAACTGTTTGCGAGGGTTTTTTCTATCGAATTTTACAGTGGTGTTATGGCTGACAATTAATTCCTGCATAGGGTTTTCATTCAAATCGGAACCAACATCCTGTTGCCCATGTAAAAACTGATTGGGTATTGCCTCGTCACAAGGGGTTTTCTTCAGAGATTCAAGCCCATTACTTGAACACTCAAACTGTTTCCCTATCATTGGTCCACCCAAAATAGGGGTTTCTATAGGAATAACTATTGCAAATCCATTTTGGTTTAAGAACCCATCCCAGTCATCACCCAGGGTTGTCAAACGATGAACCAAAAACATTTTAATTAATCCATGGTGAAAGAGACTAGAGTTGAGGCTTTGTTTTTTGTATCTTTTAGACATCTTGTACAGGCTTCGTAGCAAATAGAAAGACACATTTAAATGAAATCCTATGAAGTGCATCGACAAACATATATGATAAAGAAAAATGAGACCATAATGACCCTCACAGGTCGCAAGCTATTTAAGGAATGACAGGAGACCGTGCCATCTAACTTTAAGCAGAGAAACACATATACCTTTATCACAACAACTGAATTTCCTGCAGGCCAGGAAGAGGCTCTAGGGAACTTCTTCAATTTTTGAGTTCTTGAACCATTTCTGACCGATGGATGGAAGTCTTGTGGCTTCAATCATAAACTCCTCAGTCACCTCCAACTAGACATCTCCAAAATTTTCCCTGTACCCATCAAATGTTTGTGCAAATTCCTTAGCCATGTGAAGGTTATACCCTTCGAACCTCTTAATGAAAGTATCCCAGCCCCGACCTTTCAAATCCTCGACTGCATCATCATGAGACAACAATGCTTGAGATCCATTTGTCTCTATTCAGACAACAAGATCCATTAAAACTATGAATGGACTGCAACGGGGGCGACTCAAGATAGCTGTGGGTTTAGATGGCAGGAGTAAAATGAATGAAACTGAGCGGGTAAACTGGAAACAGACCAAGCGAAACCCCTGCGCAGTCATAGTATAGACATCAAGGTTTTGGTCATGAAGTTTGAGCACTCCTGGTAATGAAAACCTCGGGTACAGGGCATGAAAAAAACCCTCAACTCTTAATGAAATCTCATCAATTCACTCTGCCAACAAAAGATCAAGTACATGATACAATACTTGTGTATTAACTCCCATGTCTAGTAATGACTATAGTTGATTTGCCAAGGGTTTAAAAAACATATAAACATGTTTATAATTCAAATTCAAAACAACATAAGTATCATATCAATATTTAAAATAATCAAAGGAAAGTCATTCAAGTGTTAAATATGGAGTAGATACAAGTACAATGACCCCTTTAACAAGATGTTTTGAATAGGGAAAAAATATGAAACCAAGTTTTCATGTTTTATTCATGCTTTCATTCATGAATCGACATTAAATAAAATGAAAACACAAATATTAAAGAGTGATTGAACATATTTTATAATCCAATAATCATCCCTAAATGATAATATTTATAAGATGAGGTCAAGGCAGCTACAAAAAGTGTCATTTGTCGTTCCAATAGAAAAATCGTGTAGGGATGCCAATAGTGGCGACTTACTAGGAGAAACAATTATCTCTGCATCACCAAAGAATTCATGTTAGGACAGATCATAATGGTTGAGAATTAAAGAACAATCGATAGTGAGTCAAGCATCTCAATCAAAATAAAAAACATCACACAGTCTAGTGTCAGATGTCTTTCTGTCCAAATGCAATCTGGTGACAAGTTTTAATTATGAGAGAGACGATATTTAAACCAATGAATCTGATACTGTTGAAAGGGTTGCTGCTTCCAACAAGTGTCCATATCCTCGACATGAATTTAAATTAACCCACTCTGACACCTTTACCCTGTCCAAGAATTATCAATTCAAGATGAAGGACATTTTACAATTAATACCAAAATTTATACCTGATAATTTTCTTTGAACCCACCATTGCTTCGCTGCCAGCAGACCTGTTCAGTACCCCGACGAAGTTGTCTTGGCATCATGCATGCATTTACCTACTGCTTGTAGACCTGTTCAGTATCTAAGTGGGTTTACAAACACTTCCCACAACTCTCTAGAAGTCATTTACAGTTTGACATAAGTTTTATGATCTTCAGAAGAGAGGGGTGATGTAGAAAATTTCAGATTCCGAAACACTTGATATTTTCCAACTTAATTTTTCGCTTGATGACCTTCATCATGATCTGAAATTAGTTTTATGATAAGAATAAATTTTCAAGGACAGGAAGGCATACTTGAGTTGTTTTCTTTAAAAACAGGGTCAATGTAAAGAGCTTTTAATGATGATCATATCTTCTCATGATTATAAAGTGAAACTAGGAAGACTTTTCTGAATAGGAAGTTACTTTTGCTAGTCTGAGTTTCAACAATTTACAACACTGAATTTGAAATGACCTCAACTATTTCTTTATGATGAGGCATTCTAGTTTCCTTTTATGAATTAAATGGCGACACAAACATAAATTTATTCAGAAAACAGTGAAAACAAGAAAAATGAAAAGAACCAAAATCATAAAATAAAAGAAAATTAAAGAACAAAATATGTACAAAGGTGGATCTGGAATCATCAAGAAAAATACCTTTTGAGAGCTTGACCATTCACCGGGAAGGTGTCTGGCTGTCCCTCCAAATTGCGTAGATGGAAAGAGCTGGGACCTAGTTTTTTAGAGATTACAAACTACCCCAACCACAGGTTCTAGAACTTGGTGTGTTCCCCTTTTCCTTCGTGGGGCTTATCCCATTTGAGAACCAAGTCTACTACCTCGAAGTTTCTGTCTGAAGAGGAGTTTGAATCAAACTAGCCTTTTACAATATGCTGATGCTGATCCAACTTCTTCCTACCTTGTGCTCTCACTTTCTCCAGTTTTAACAAGGCATTAACTCATCTTTCCAGAGGAGGACACTCCTCTTCTTGGACTTTTTGTGATAATTGCAGAGATGGAATTAAAACATGAGGATGAAGGATTGCTTCTCTCCCGTAGATGAGGAAGAAAGGGGATTTACCAACATAGGTTTTTGGTGTCACTCTGTCAGCTCAGAGTGCGTTAAATAGTGCGTTGTGCTAGTTCTTGTGATTTTCAGAGTCTGTCCTCTTGATAATCTTGATCAAGTTTTTGTTTGTTTATTGTGCTAGGCCATTTCCTTGAGGGTAGTAGCTGGCATAATATTTCAATTTAATCCATTTTTCTAAAGAGAATACATTCATATCCAAGTATGAGAAAGAAGATGCGTTATCAAAGACTAAACATTTAGGGATGCCAAATCTAGTAATGATATTCGAATTAAGGAAAGATACTACCTGATTTGTGTTTATCACTCTCAAAGGTGCAGCTTTGGAGCACCTGGTAAAATAATCTGTTGCTGTGATAATATACTTGTGTTGTTGTGAAGAATAAGGGTTGATTGGTCCTATGATGTCAAGACCCCACTGCTGAAAAGGTGAATCCACTGTAAAAATATGCAAATGGAATGTTGCCTTTTTCACCAGTCCAACAGCCTTTTGGCAGATTATACATTTACGGCATAGAGTGTGGGAATATTTAAACAATGTGGGCCAATAGTACCTAGCTCTTAACACCTTGTGAGAAGTGGTATCTCCACCGAAGTGTCCACCAACTTCATCTGCATGAAGTTCAGATAACATTTTTTCTGCTTCATCTTTTTCCAAACAATGCATAAGAACACCATCGAAATTCTTTCGAAATAATACATCATTTATTAGCTGGAAAGATGCATATTTTAACCTGAGTGCTCTTCTATTTTTAGGATCAAGATGGCGAGGAGAAAATCCGTGTGTTAAATAAAATTTAATATCATCATACCAAGAATTAGCAACAACTTGTGTCTCATTGTGCTGATTTATAGTTGAGATGTTAATTTGACTTTCTCGTTCTTCAATTGAATCAACCACTAGTTTACATAGGCCCTGACCTCTAACAATTTGTGCAGGATTTATTTCGAGGTCATATTCTTGTAACGATGTCATACAATTTGCTTGTTTTTCACCCAACTCCTTTTGTACTAACAAGTTTCTCACAATAGGGTAAGGAAGAATGACCTTGGTTCTGGATTTCAGCAGATATGACCGAAAGTGTTTTACTGCTTTGAAAATAGCATATGCCTATTGATCTATAGCTGGGTAATTCAATTCATCCCCTTTGAAAGCTGAGCTCATGAAGGCAATGGGTACTTCATTGCTTTCAGTATTTTTCTGTGTTAACA
>JASDQU010257799.1:5783-15848 GCA_032191745.1 Picea mariana | reverse complement strand
GTGTCAATTGGATTTCTTAATTCCCACAATATGAATTTTGTTGATTTCATTGTTAGTAAAAAAACAAATTGCATTAGGTGAAGTATGTGATGATGTTGCCACTAGGAAGATTACTAGCATGCACAAGGAAGAAAAATGGAGCAATGCAAAGGATGAGAAGACAACATTGGATGAATTTGCAATAAGAGAGGAGACGATGGCCCCAATGATTCCCATAAGAGAATATTAGCAACATTATGAGAACATGGTTATGACTTTTCTTGAAGAGGATGGAGTTCATGGGGATGACATCCAAACTAAATAAGGTGAATATGGGGTTGCATCAGAGGATGGAATCACAAAAGAAAAGAATGGAGTGGCTAGATAAGTCCATTAAAGAGGTACATGCTAGGAATTTTATAATTTCCATATTGTTTCGCATGATGATTATGTTGTTATTGATGAGGTTAAAGATAAAGGGAGAAACATAGCAAAAGTAGAGGTGGATGATGAATTTCAGTCATTGTCATTTTAAAGAAAATCAATGGTGGACTTGTAATGGATGAACAAAGTAAATTGAAGATGAAGAAACACCAAGAGTTTATTTTTTCTTGGAGCAGTTGCATAACAAGGAAAACATGTTGTTTGAGAGCATTGGAGATGAAATTTGGAAACATACATTGTTGGTGAGACATAGATATATGAAGTTGGATTTGTAGCGAAGGATATTGAAGATCAAGGAGGAGGTTTGCAACACACATTAGAAATGGTGCAAAAGAGGGAAAATGTAGATGTAGTGAGCACCATCAGATGAGAGCAATAGATTGTGGAAGGAGGGATGGTCGAGATGAGAAGTCACCAACAATAGAGTGTATCAGTAGAGAGAAGTCTAAGGAAAAAGAAGAATATTGGATGTATAGTGTAGAATGATAAGTGGTACATAGCATGGAAGAAGAAAAGAAAGCAAGAGACATATCACAATTTCATACCAAACCCAAGTAGGATGGTATGAATGTTTCTCTTATCTTGTGTGTTTAATGCAAGGGCATATAAGGGTACTACAATGATCTTTTATTAATCATATGTTTTCAATTTTGTTTATTTTCTTTTGTACAAAGCAAAAACATGAATCTCGATTAATATTTTTTTTTTCAAGGAAGTAAAATGTTATTTTCACAATTTCTTCTACCCTTGATTATCCAAACCTATATTTGTGTTTAGAATTTCACTTTAGTGTAAAAACATGACTTGTGGAGAGTTTTGTTAGATTTGTATTTCTTATTGTTTCAATTTTTTAATCAACATTTAACCATTAAATTTAACAATAATGTAGGAATTGATAATGAGTCATCTTAACTTTGCGAATGCACTACTACTTTTCTGTATTTAATGGATAAATAAATATTTTTGAAATGGATCAATAGAAAAACATTGTGTAAAACCAACATGGTTGAGGAGACTCAATTTTTTCTTTGCATTCTAGTTAAATAAATAAATATATTAGATATTTTCCAAAATTTTCAACTATATATTTTTGAGATATTGAATTTTCATATTAGTGATGATTATATATATATATATATATGGAAATATTGAATTTAATCATAATCATTATATAATCATCATCACTAATATAAAAATTCAATATTTTTATTGAAAATATATATATATAAACAAATTATAATTATATAAGAGAAAAATTATATGGATGAAAAGTAAATTTAATGTTGAATATAAAGGTGTCAGGTTGAACTGTAAATTTATCATATTTCATAGAGAAACTTGAAAAAAACTGTCAAACTATTTTTTTTACAGTTTCGTAGGGTTTTTTTTGCCAAATGCTTGTTGAGCTGAATGTCAAATTAAAAAAAAAAAAAAAAAAAAATTAAAATTAAATGTTTTACGAACCTATCTTTTTTTTTCCCGAAAACATGAATTTAAAAAAATTGCAGCTAAAGAGTTAGCCAATTGAAAAATGCACTTACGTTTCACATGAACTTGGTATTTATATATATTTAGTCAAAACACTAATTTCACATTCTTTTGTGCCTTGAAATCATTTCACGCTCTTTTAAAACTGGACATTATACCGCAATTTTTTTTTAGGTGAAAGTATTTTGGGCAAGTATAAAATTATACTTGCAATTAATTCTTTTGGGATATAAAATTATTCTTAAAATTTTTATAAAGGTAGAAGGTATTTTGGACTATAAAATTTTGGAACTTGAGATTATAGTTATAAAATTTTGAAACTTGATATTATAGTTTTAATTTATTTTTTTTAAGATTGAAAGTTTTTTAGGGTATAAGTTTTACATCTAGATATTATACTCACAATTTATTTCTTTTGTGGTTGAAGTTATTTTTGGTTATGCAATTTTGGGTTTTTTTTAATTTAAAGATTGAATAAGAATGGAGATTAAAATGGATTTCCAAAAGAAATATGAACACATCTAAAATGATGCTTTTCATAATGAACATCTTAAGATATATAAGAAAAACAAAAATGTTTTAGAATTGAATATGCAAGTGATGATAATGTAAACAACCAATTGCATCTTGATGTTGATAGAGTCTAGAGATTGTGTTGAAGAACAAATTGAAAATACTTTACAACAAGAAGTAGATAGGGATTTGCATCTTAATGTTTATGAAGATGAGGTTGAAGACCAAATTGAACAATAACAAATTCAACCAAGCATAGATATGTATATACTATAAAATGTCCATCTAAAAATCATGTGTAGAATTCAATAAACTATTATGTATGTAGTCACGATTGTAATTTCAAAAATACTTCACAACAACAGGAAATGATTTGCATCTTAATGTTGATGGAAATGATGTTGAAAGTCAAATTGAACAACAGGAATCCATCCAAGTATAACTTAAGAAATTAGAATGTAAACCGACTCCCAACAACTGGAGACCGGGGAAGCAAAGCCAAGCTTCATTCAAATTAATCAATGAGAATTACAAATATATATATGTGAAGACATTCATTTTGAACCGGTTTAAAACGGTTCGAAACGAACTCAACTAATATCTACAACTAATCTCCATTACTTTTCTAAGTCTCCCCTTTAATGGAGAAAGGATTGACAATTTGACATCCACACTTAACATCTCCCTAAACAATTCACATTTGATCTTCCCAAGAGGCTTAGTGAAAATATGAGTAGCATTTTCACTAGTATTACAATACATTAGATCAATGTCATTAGACTGCATCTTTTCTCGAACAAAATGGAACTGAGTATCAACATGTTTTGTCCTTGAATGATAAACTAGATTATTTTCCAACTCGATTGAGCTCTGGTTATCACATTTGATTATCGTAGATATCTTTTGTTCTTCTCCAACATCTTGAAGTAGTCTTCTCAACCAAACAACTTCACAAGTTGTTGCACACAATGATTTATATTCTGCCTCAATGGATGACAAAGATACAGTAGGTTGCCTTTTACTGCTCCATGAAACAATCATGGATCCAATGCCAAAGACATAACCTATAGTAGATCTTTGATCATCCGGATTGCCAGCCCAGTTTGAATATGAGTAACCTATCAACTCAACATTGAATGAATCAGTATATTTAATACCATAATCAATTGTTCCTTTGAGATACCTAAGTACTCCTTTCGTTGCTTTCCAATGGATTTCTAGAGGTTTAGCCATAAACTGACTTAACAAACTAAAATAATATGCTATGTCAAGTCTGGTTGTAGTGAGATAGTTCAAGCTTCCCACCATATGTCTATACATTGTATCATTTACCTCCTTTGAACCATCATCACAGTAAAGTTTTGTGTTATGTTGCATTGGAACATAAGAAACTTTACACTGATCCATTTAGAACTTATTAAGTACTTCTCTAACATATTTACCTTGAGACACAAAGGTTTGACCAGCATTTCTCCAAACTTCAAGACCTAGAAAGTAATGTAACTCACCAAGATATTTCATTTCAAATACCTATGACATTTTCTTCTTAATTCCACTAATCATTTTTTTTGAATTTCCTGTAATAATTAAATCATCAACATATAAGGAAATCAATACAAAATGCCCCTTTTCATCAAACTCGGTATACATATTTGGATCACTTTTGCTCCTCATAAAACCATGTTGAAGAAAGAAGGAATGTATCTTTTCATACCATGACCTAGGTGCTTGTTTCAGTCCATACAATGCTTTCTTTAATTTACACACTAAATGTTCTTGACCACTTTTCACAAACCCCTATGCTTGAGTAAGGTAAACCTCCTTGTTTAACTCATCATTCAGAAAAGTAGACTTTACATCTAATTGGTGAAGCTTCCAATGGTATTTTTTAGCTAATGCAATTAACATTCTTATAGTGTTTAATTTAGCTACTGGTGCAAACGTTTCTGCATAATCAATGCCCTCTTTCTGTGAATACCCTTTTTCCACCAACATAGCTTTATATTTATATATACTACCATCTGCTTTGAATTTAGGTTTGTATATCCATTTACATCCTATGAGTTTTTTATCTTTAGGAAATTCAGTCAATTCCCAAGTTTTGTTTTTCATTATAGATTCATATTCTTCCTCCATTGATTTTCTCCACTCTTCATGTTCATTAGATTCATTAAAACTCGTGGGTTATATGCCATTTGAAATATTACTCATTAGGGCATAATCTTTATACTTTTCAGGTGGACGAACCTGTCGTGAAGGTCTACTCAATTGGTTGGTGACTTATTCTATGTTTTGCGAAGATTCGTCTTCACTGTTGGATGTATCCATGTCACTGGGTGCCTTTTCCTGATGTTGCTTCTCTTCTTTGACCTCCTCATCTTCAAGAAGTACTTGTCATCCTTCATGACGATTGTCTTCATTGTTTCCTTCTGTGTTCATGTAAAATTACATCTCTACTTGCAAACACTTTGTGAGTAGATGGATCAAACAATTTGTATGCTTTAAATTCTAAACAGTACCCTATAAAAATACATTTGATATCTTTAGCATCAAGCTTCTTCATGTTCTCCTTTGGAATATGTGCAAAGGCCTTACACCCAAATATCCTCAAATTATTAACTATTGGTTTAGAATCATACAAGGCGTCGAAAGGAGTTTTATGATCAAGACACCTTGTTGGACTTCTATTCTTTAAATAAACAACAGTGTTAATGGCCTCAGCCAAAAAATCATTTAAGATATTCTTACATTTCATCATACTTCGTGCACACTCCACCATAGTTCTGTTTTTCCTTTCTGCAACTCCGTTATGTTGTGGAGTGTGGGGTACTATAAATTTTTGTACTATTCCATGATCTTTGCAATACTTGATGAAGGTTTCCAATCTGTACTCTCCCATTTGATCTGAGAAGACGATTTTGATGGGTTTTCATGTTTGATTATCCACCATGTTTTTAAATTCATTGAAGTATTCAAAAACATCACTCTTTTTCCTAAGGAAATAAACCCATGGGTATCTTATGCAACCATCAATAAATAACAAAATATAATAACCACCTCATAGTGACCTTGTCTACATTGGTCCACAAACATCAGTGTGCACAAGTTCTAAGAGATCTTTTTTTCTCCTATCAATATTAGAGGGGAATTCATCTATGTTCATCTTTCCTAATGCACAACCTTCACAAGCAGCATACTCATTCTTCAACATAGGTAGTCTTTCAACCATACTTTGTTTTTGTAAAAACAACAAATCATGATAATTAATGTGACCATACCTTTGGTGCCAAAGAGTTTCTGTAGGCATAGTTGCAGAAGTCAATGCTTGATGATTCTTGTTGGTGACATCAATTTTGTATAGAAATCCAACTCTGACTCATGAGGCAATAGTTTTGTAATGATCCTGCAAGTCCTTCACTATACAATGTGTCTTGAAGAATTCTACCTTCAAATTCTGATATGCAATTGTGGACACGGAAATCAAGTTTTTCTTTATCCCAGGGACATACACAACATTGCGAATGTGTTTGATAGTATCATTCGAAAGTGTTACTGGAATATCTCCATATACCTTTATCTAATAAGAACGATCATCTCCAAGATAAATATGGGAACCATTATGTGTTTCTTTAAAGTTTATATACCAATTCTTGTTACATGTCATGTGAATTGAAGCTCCAGAATCAACAAAACATGCATCAATATCATCAGTTTCAGCAGACAGTGTAGCATTAGACACAAACAATTTGAGATCTTTTGGATCAATATTCGGGTTTTCTTCTGGAAAATGTCTTGAATGTTTTCTATTTTTATGCCTAGCCTCATCATCATTTTTCTTTTTATAACATTCTGTAGCAAGATGCCCAGTCCTACCACAATAGAAACACTTAGGTTCATTTATATTGATGTCATACCTTGATTTGGCTTTGGAAATGACTTTTTTTTAAATGAATTTCCTCCACTACCTCCTTCTCGTGGTTTCCCTTTAGGGAATCTCTTCTTTGTCCATAGTGCTAATTCTGAATTCTGAGGCTTCAAATTCAGTGTCTCTCTTCCTCTTGCAACAATATACATGTGAGTTCCTCAAAATTAGGAGCTTTCTCCCTCACTGCAAGGCCTATTATAAACATTTTATAATCCTCTAGCATTACATTTAGGGAAATTGTGACAAGATCAATGTTTGACACTTTTTCTCCTATATCTCCCAATTTATCTTTCATGTCTTTAATTCGCCCAAGAAAAGTACTAACAGACTCATTTATATCCATTTTAATACTTAGCAATTTACTCTTTAGGTAAAGAATGTGGTTTGTATTATTAGTCTTATACAGATCTTTAAGTACTTTCCAAGTTTCACTGGAAGTCTTAGCATCTCTAATATGCAAAATTATGTTATCTTTAATAGACATTCTCAACAATACCTTGGCTTTTTTCTCCCACTTGTCTCAATCTAGGATTGTTGTTGTTATCGCACTTGTAGCCGCATCGAGTCGCGCTTCATCTCCTTTCACAATCGTCCATACGCCATAACCTTTCATCAAGATTTTCATTTTGAATTTCCAATTGATGAAATTCGAGCCATCTAACTTGTTGGCTTCATTGAGGTAGGTTCTGCCAATGGATTCTCCATCCTTTCAAGAAAACTCCTCTCCAAAGTAGCGATCAAATAACCTTCCCTTTTGTGCGGCAGTCTATGCGGGTGATGAATTCTGTCTTCGATAAAACTCTAGGGTTTTACAGGTTCACTTCTGCAAATATATACGATATATCTATGGAAGGATCCAAGGAAATGAGAACTGGAGGCTCTTTTGTGCATCGTACGCTCACAATCGAGGCCACAACAGTCATAACAAATGCACAACAGAATGCTCCAAGCCCTCTCCATGCTCAGATGTATCTCCAGTATATGTCACGAGAACTCAGTGATTCATTAGCAATGCACACCAGAACGGAGAAAACACACCATCAAGGAAATAAACAGTAGGTCGCGCACATCTCCATGTTGGTGTTCCACTACAGGTCGTGAATCCGCTAGTCAACTCCACACAGGTGTTGGTTATTCTTACCGTCTCTAGAGCATAGATCCTCCTTCATGCCTTGTCCGCGCGGGCTCCTCCACACTACACTCTGGAAACAGACAATCAGGAGCGCCTCGAATAGCTTGCAGAATGATGTCTTGCTACTCAGTGACACGAGTGGCCACAACAGCGATGTCGAGCGGGATATGTTCATTGCGTGTGAGATCTGTCCATTTCTATGAGAGGCATCTCTTTCAGCAACGAAGAGGAGGACAGGTTCCACCTCCTCCTCACAGTGATCTGCCTCCTCCATGTAGGTTCTCAACTCCACGCAGATGATCCTCTCCATGCTCAACGCCATGCAGACTCTGCCAATGATCTGCCTCTCCAGGATGGTCAACAACGATCTGCCTTCAACCTACTCTGATACCAACTTAAGATATGAGAATGTAAAACTACTCCCAACACCTGGAGACCTGGGAAACAAAGTTAAGATTTATTTAAATTAATTAATGAAAATTACAAATATGGGTAGGGTATGTATACCTTCGTAGACTTTATCAGTCAAATTGTTGAGTGAAAAGGGTCCCTTATCCCATAAACAAGGGGGTCTCATACACCAATTTGGTGTGCTGACCGTGATCTTAAAAATAGATTATTATTATATATATATATATGATGACATTCAGTTTGAATCAATTTAAAACGCTAGGAAACAAACTCAACTAATCTCCACAACTAATATCCATTACTTTTTTAAGTATATAATTATGTATATGTTATCATATGTACAACATGAAATTCATGTTTATAATTTAATAAATTATTATTTCTATGTTTAATTTACTTTCTATCTTTTAAAATTTAGTGAATCATTATGTTTATATTTGATTTTTAAAGTTTTTTATGTTTTAAAATTCAATGATTTTTTTTGTTTGTTTATAATTCATTTTAAGTTTTAAAATATAAATATATGTTTATAGCTTATTTTAATTTTTTTATGTTTAAAATTTCATAAATATGATACATTTTTATATATATAATTTAGTAAATTTGATGTTCTTTTAAATTTAAATATACTAGTACACCATCTAACATTCTAAAATCAATTGGTAGTATCAATGATAAGCCATATTAAATAATATTGATACCAAAAAATTTGAAACCATAAAACCCAAAATGTTTTATGATATAGTGTTCAATTATTATGTTTATAGTCGAATGTAACTTTCCATGTTTTAAATTTCAGTAAATTATTATGTATATATTTGATTTTTTAAGTTTTAAAAGTTAGTAAATTTATGTTTACAATTGATTTTAAGTTTTTTAACATAAATATATGTATATAGTTGATTTTAAATTTTTTATGTTTAAAATTCAATAATTGTGATACATTTTTTTACATTTATAATTTTATTAAATTTGATGTTCTTTTAAATTAAAATCTATAGGTGCACCATCTAACATTCTAGTATCAATTGGTAGTTTCAATGGTATCAATATTGACGATGACATTTTAAATAATATCAACATCGACAAATTTGAAATCATAAAGCCCAACCATATTATATGATATCGTGTTCAATATATTTTCAAAACTTATTTTAAAAATGAATCAATGGTTATCCAAGTTAAAATTTTGAAAGGTTTGATAAATAAAGACCAAGAAGCTGAAAGAAGTTGTTTCATTATTATCTATTAAAAAGTTAACAAAAGAGACAAAGGTGAAATAGAATGAATCTAAAAACTTAGTTAGCGCATTAAAAAATTTGGAAGATCACGATCAAATAATGTTAGAGATGTACATGGAAAAATACAAAAAATTATTGTTTCACAAGTGACTACATCAAAATTTTCATCAGCATACATGGGAAATTTATTGGGAACCACACCAAAGACATTGCATAAGAATAAAATTCTATAATGAGATGCAAATGATGAAGTCACTTGTTTGGAAATTATTTGTAGGAATCCCTACAAAGATATAYTTCGAGAAGGTGTTAAATCTATGGTGCATGAGTATTGGGTGGAAAATTCTCATGTTTCACCRRATGCAAGGGATGTGGTGAAACAATGAATACCATGAGGTCAGTATGAAACCCATGTGAAACATTTATTGGAGATAACTCAAATAGAACAGCTTAGTATAAATTCAAAGAGAATCACCCTAATATTGATATCTCAATCAACACATTTGTGAAACTTAAACAATGGTATGTTAGGTTTGTCATTGTCTGTGACATGTGTTGTTGTTACCATGTGGAATTTGAATTATATTATGACACATTCCTTGATTTTGGTCAAACCTTTTAGAAAAAATCACCTCCTCCCAAAATTTGTTCTTTCATTTTCCAAATTCTATGTGAAAGGGAAGGTGACAAATTGTTTACCCAAAAACAATGTGCTAGTGGAAAGAATTGCAATCATTATAGAAATTTGTCTTTATTCCATTCTAATTACCCTATCGATATGAATGATCTATTATTGTAAAATATCACTATTAATTGGAAGAGATACAAATATGTTGTTTTCAATGTTCCTTCTTCTTCTTCTTCAAGTGCTCTATCTAAAAAGATTGATTTTCTAGAAGATTGAATCCATGTAATAGATTTCTCAAATCTAA
>JASDQU010257797.1:0-12790 GCA_032191745.1 Picea mariana | reverse complement strand
AGAAAGTTAATTATGGATTATACATACGAAAAGGTTAGACATTGTTCATACTGTGTAAATGTCTTTTTCTTTTGTATTGATTGCCTCTGTGGAAAAATCGTGATTTTGCTGCAAAAGTATAACTAGTAATTCCATTCTCTATACATGTAAATTGATATTGATTCAAATGGGAATTCATAGATGTGCCCTATGATATTATCCAACTTGAATCATTTTATATTCTAAGTAATTTATACGGCTTCATGCAAATCGCGACTTAGACTTTGTACATACAAAGGCATTATTTTCCCCCCTTGTGGGGATTCACATTCGTTCTTTGTGTAATTACTTTGTCACTGTAAAATTCATAGCTTGTATATTTTCTTTATCACTGTATGATTTAGAAATTGTATATTTTATTTATCACTGTATGTTTCATAACTTGTATATTTTCTTTATCACTGTATGATTCATAACTTGTATATTTATTTTATCGTTGTATAAATCGTAGCTTATATTATGTGCATATAAAATCATTATACTCAAAATACATTAATTAATGATGGGGCCATGTTTCATTTTTTGCGAGGGTAACCATCATGTGAATTATGCATATTATGTTATTGATAAAATAGCCTTCACACTCTCCCATGTGTCATGGGGATTTGCCCCTTTATTATACATATAAATTTAGGCGTGGTTCTTAAAATTTTCCCTCATTCGGACTCGAATGTCTATTGTACCCACCCAGAGGCTAACTGTGAGTTGGTATCCTTAGTGGCCATAATATTTAGGGTCCTTACACAAGGTGATAGTGAAGGGAAGTCTTTGTTGTACCTGGAACATACGTTGGTCAAACTCTCTCAGGCTCATTAGAGGGTAACCCATGGGTAAAATAGTGAGGGAACTTGCATCAAGGTGTAAAGTCTATAAAGAAGGTCTCCAACGTATTTGGTACACCCACCTATATCTTATCTCCTTCTCAATTTGATCACACGATGTTGGATTTCATCACCAAATAATGCGTTCGTTGAGGGAAGACATTGTTTTGCTTGTTCGTTTTCTAGATTTCTTATCAAATGTTGTTTTCTTACTTTAGTTGTCCTTACAAATTGATAATGTGGCTACGAACCTTTACCTCCTAACTCACCGGAATACACTTACCATGAAGAGGTCGAAAACTATTCATATGTTTGGAGTGTCGCTACTCCTTTAATAGAAAATACTGAGAGAGATTTGGTTGCGATTAAGGAAGTTTCCACCCTTCCTACAAACTCATCTTTGGAAATTCCTCACAATCCACTCCTTGTCAAACTAGTTACCCTTCTCAAGGGAAAATAATTTATTCACCTTAAAATAGTCAAGATAACTATACTCCCCCGGGTTACACTAGTTATCCTCCCCAGGGCCAAATGGGTTTTCCTTCTCCTTTAATGAAAATTCCTCAACAAAAGAATCCTACTTTTGCTGGTCAAAATCAACAACATATGGGAGGACCTGTTGGATACATCTATCCACCAAAACTAGTTTATGGTCCTACTGGTGTTCCTATGCCACACAAGAATCATCCTCAAGTCAATCGATAGTCACCATTCTCAGCCACTCTATATCTATTGGATCTATCAAGATTAAACATCGATGCCATATTACACTCCTCTTTTTGGCCATTCATTCCTACCAAATTACCTTATGATACTCCAAAATTTGACAACAAACCTGGTGAAGACCCTAATAACCAATTTATGACCTTGCATATGTGTTGTTCATGAAATTAACTAATGGATAATTATATCCGTTTATGTCTTTTCCAGCATACACTTACGAGTTTAGCGGATAAATGGTACATTGAGTTACAACACATAACTTTTCAAGATCTTAATTCCCTTGCCATGGATTTTCTCACCCACTTCCAATTATCCATTCAGTAAAAACTAACATAGAATGTTTGACCTTCCTTCATTAGACTAATTATGTACATATTTCTGATCATATTGACAAATGGAGGCCACGATGATGATTGATCAAAGCAACCATCCCAGACCAATTGTTTGTTGAATGGTTCACCGAATTTATTTTACCCCCTATTTCTCGTGACGTATCCATGGGTGGTTTTGTTACTAAGAGGAAGCCATTGCTTATGTCGGGTATCTAGATTTGGTTTATTCCCAATCTAGTACATTGTATGAATTGATTCCAAATGCTCCTCGTACATCAACCAAGCCATCAAAAACATCATCCACCTCTCATTCGGATGGAGTAATTGGTTTCATCAAAACCAAGTCTCGTTCACAATCGATCAGCACAACCAATCGTTCATTCACTGGCCTAGGTACTGGGTCAACTCCAATCGCATCAAAATCCACCCCAACTCAATTATTCAAAGTGAATGCAGTTCAATCTGCTTATCTGCAATAATCAGAGGGGACAAAGAAAACTAAGAATAAACCTAATAAAAATAATAATCAAACTAAAAATCCCAAAAAAAAAGAACAACCACCTGCTACTGAGAAAAACCGCAGTGCAAACCAAAATTTCCATGTCTCATTTGTGGTGAATATCACTACAGGTGAGATTGTCCCCATCGGTATGAAGTTGCTATATGTTTTAAAGGAAATTCTTAACCCACTGTATTGACACATCCTTTTCCACAATAACAATCCTTGGTTGCACAAAATCCTACACCTCCAACATGTGGTAACCCAAATCACCCTCCTAACGAGGAAGCTTCATTGAGGGCACACATTTACATGTTTAATGGGGTATATTTGACAACTCATACTACAACATATGAAACACCACCATGTAAACCCAATAAGGAAAAAGTAACTAATGGAGCTACACCAGATCCACCATCTACTTCAGTTACTCCTCCATATTGACCTCTCGAGATTGAGAAACCAATCTTTGATTCTATTCTACATCCACCGAAGAGCACAATCTGAAAGTCGACCTTCAATCCTAATTCTTTCGTTGCTAAAAAATAAAACATTGTTGAAGATTTTTCCCAAGCACCTTGCACTATGTCTTCTCTTGAAGTTATACAACACTTCCCTAGCCAATGTATAACTCTCTTGGCAACCATCAGAGTTATAGATATTGATTCATCCAATAATATGACGCTCGACCTGGATAATTTTAAATAACAACTCTCTCACCAACTTTCTTTCCAAATTGATGTCATTGTCCATAATCAACATATTCATCGCACAATATTGGATGAGGGGGAATCCACATGTGTCATGTCCTTGGCTTGTTGGAAAGGCCTTAAATCACCTAGTATTAATCAATATCCCACCATGTTAAGAGCATTTGATGGAATATTTTTCCTCCCTCTTGGATTATTACAATCCTTAGCCATTCAACTGGGAGGCAAAATTTCTTATGTAGATATTGAAGTAGCTGATGCTCCCCTTGATTATAACTTGTTTCTAGGAAGAAGCTGGTTCTATTCCATGAGTATCTTTGCCTCATCGGTTTTTTGATGTGTCTGATTCCTCATCAAGGTAAAATTGTGACCATCAACCAATTATATTATTGCACCCCCGATGCTCACACTCAAAAAACCAACAATATTCATTTTGTGGGAGTCTCAAAAATTACTTATGAAAGTCTTAAGGTAGGTCTCCTAAAATATTCCTCTCTCATGGGTACTTTACCCACACCTCTTCCTCCAACCACATAACACATCGCAATGACTAATATGATTTAAATTATGGTACATCAATCCTTTGAATCATCTGATCCATGGATCATACCTAGTACCTTAGAGTTTTATACACTAGGTGACACCATGCCACTTAGTCTTATAGAGGTTGAATACGACACCATTCAATATGCATCTCCTTCACTGGAAAGCCAACATCTGTTGTAGTTTACTTCATATTTGCTACCATCCTGTTTAAACTCCCTATCCTCCACTTTCAATTACATCCTATATATTTTTCCAGCAAATGAATCTATTATGGAAATTCTTAGTATCAAGGAGGCACCATGGGATGACAACCACCATCGTTCATACTTTCTTCCTAGTTTGGATGAGATCGAGAAAGACATTTCCTCTATATTTCCTATTGATATCGTCGAATCTCCACAATATCCGAGACTCACTCAGGATACCATCTCCGAGGGTAATTTGGGAAATAACTCTCAAACAATTATTGTTGACATATTCATAAAACAAGGTACTATGGAAAACATGTAACTAGCTTCCAATTGTTCAGTTGAAGAAGTTGAAACTTATACCGCCTTGTTTAAATAATTTTGTGACATATTCTCCTGGAGCTACGACGAAATGTCAGGGATCGATCCTTCGATCATTGTGCATGAAATCAAAACTTTCCTAGGAGTCAAACCTGTGAGAAAGAAACTTCACCTAGTTCATCCCAAAAAACCCACGACATTCAAGGAAGAAGTCAAAAAATTACTAAAATATGGTTTTATTTATCCTGTCCCTTTGATTGAATGGGTTCCCAACATTGTTTTGGTCACCAATAAATAAGGGAAAATTCATGTTTTTGTCTATTAACGGGATCTTATGAAGGATTTTCCAAAGGACAATTACTCTACCCCCTTTATCGACCAAATTATCGATAATTGGGTCAGAAGCATCATTTTCTCTTTTATGGATGGATTTTCTGGATATAACTAGATCAACATTTTACTTCTTGATCAACAAAAAAAATCCTTCATCTACCCTTGGGGGACTTTCACTTATCAAAAATTACGTTTTGTCCTTAAAAACGGTGTAGCTACTTTTCAGCATGTTGTGTTGTATGTGTTCCATGAAATCAAGCATATCATTGAACCATATCTCGATGAGTTTCTAGCTCAATTGACTCATCGACAAAACCATATTGACTCATCGAATCTTAGATGTAGGTTTTACAACATAGATTTGAACCCCCATAAATCCATTTTCATTGTTGAATAAAGGAGACTCCTCAGATTCATAGTCTTCAAAGATGGGATTAGGTTGGATCCATTGAAAGTCAAATCAATTCTCACATTACCCCCTTCCAACAACCTTGCCAAACTGCAACGTTTTCAAGGGAAGGAAAACTTTCTTCGTCCTTCCATTTACAATTATACCGAAATCACTAAAGGATTCATAAGATTGTTGTAGAAATATGCCCTTTTCATCTTGGATGAAATTGTTCAACGTTCATTTGTTCATCTCAAGCATGATTTAATGAACACACTGCTTTTGCATCCACCCAATTATGCGAAAGATTACATCCTTTATTTGGCTTCCTCTTCTTCCACTATTTCTATGGTGTTAGTACATTAGGATGATCAAGGCACCGAAAATGTGATCTATTATTTGAGTAAAAGTCTATCAGGTCTTGAAATTCGATATTCACAAAAATAAAAGTTGGATTTGGAAACATTTATTTATGTCCAAATATTTGATCACTATATTCTATTATGCACTACCATGGTCATTGCAGACTCAAAACCCGTGTACCTTATCTTGACTCATCAAGTACCTGGGAGGTAATATTCGAAATGGATCATCATTCTCCAAGAATTCTATCTCGAGTTTGCCAAATCCAAAGATAATAAATCGTTAGGTTTTGCAGAATTTATTTGTGATCTTCCCCATAGTGATGAGAATATTGAGCCCATCGATTCTCTTCCTGATGAATCCTCATTCCTCATTAGTACATCTGATCCATGGTATGGAGATATTTTTCTCTATCTCTAGACCCAATTATTTCATCCTATCATTTCACGTGATGAACAACGTTGCATCAGACAGCATTCAAAGAATTACCTTAACATTGGTAACACCTTGTAACATCGTGGAATTGATACTTTTTTACGATGTTTCTTAGCCCATGAATAGGTTGAACAAGTTTTAAATGACTTTCACCTTGAAGCTTGTGGTGGTCATCTTTCTGGTATGGATACAACCCAAAAAATTTTATGTTCCAGTTATTTTTTTCCTTCCATATTCAAAGATTTCATCGAGGTCGTTAAACAATTCCCACCCTATCATATCTTTCAGAAGAAAGGACATACCCACCTAGCTCTATTTTATCTCATTATCTCTATCGAACCCTTTGCAAAATGGGGTATCGATTTCATGCAATGTAAGCCTACCTCATCCAGGGGGCATGATTATATTATCTTTATCATCGATTATTTTACTAAATGGGATAATTCTATGCCTACATTCCTTAATGATCGCCGAACTGCATCACTTTTTGTGTTCAATCACATCATCGCTCGATTTTTTGTCCCACAAGCTATTGTAATTGATCATGGATCCCATTTCTAAAACCATATGATGGGTGAATTGCACACCAAGTCAGGTTTTCTCCATGAAAATTCATCCCCTTAATATCCTCAAGAAAATGGACAAGTTGAAGACATAAAAAAAGTCCTGAAAACCATGCTTCAAAGCATGGTGGTGGTGAACAAAACCTCTTGAAATTTGCATCTCTTCTCTGCACTCTAGTCTTATCGAAATTTAGTTAATACCTTCACTAGATTTACACCCTTCCATTTGGTATACATGCTAGAATTAGTATTACCAATCGAATGTGGCATTCCCTCTTTGACACTCACTGTAAAACTCCTACCCCATATTTTTGTTGAGGAGGAATTATTTTTATATCTAACCAAGATGGATGAAACCCATCATGATGCTTCTGTCATAAAAGAGACATATCAAAAACACATCAAAAATCAATATGATAAGTCCATCCAACCTCGCGTTTTCACACAAGGAGATATAGTCCTAGTCTATGATCAAGATCATGACAAACTTGGGGCAGGAAACTTAGAACCCATATGGCACGAGCCATACATCATAAAACGTGTGTTACACAAAGGAACCTACAAGTTAGTGGATTAGGATTGATTATCTCTTGGTGAGCCCTGAAATGGGATTTACCTAAATAATTAATATGCATATAATATCTCACATGTTTTCTTTGTACATTATTGTACTATATACTTTTGATATGGTGTGTCTTTACTTTTGCATGCACGATTTTTTCCCCAACTTCTTATACTTTTCCTTGTAGTTGAATGTGTAGATGAAATCATCCTTTCCCATCTATTTCAGGTTTGCAAATGGTAACATACCAAGAATATTTCTTACATCTTGGGTCATTTACCACTTTGGCGAGTTAGTGAGTTCAAGAGGAATTTTCCTCGAATATGCAACCAATAACGTTGAAGAATATCATGTCGTCATTAGACTTTTAACAAAATCCTCTTCTCTAGTTATATCTCAATTTATTATTAACCTTGATTCGTAACTCATGGTTCGTCAACGAAACCATGAGTACATTGTTCGTAATCCATTTTTTCTAAGTCCCCATGTAAGGGTTCGTTGACTAGAAAGATCTTTTGAATTTCTATAATATAGACATATATCAAGAGAACTCAACACGATTATGAATTTGTTAGCAAATTATATGTTAGATTGGTATATTGTGCATAGATAAACATTTGGGACATAAAGTATATAAATAAAAACATCACATAAAACAAAAAATACAATATAAGTAGCCACCACAAAACTCGTTTATAGATAATCTTGATAGCAATTTTTTTGTCAAAATACATCATCCAAAAAGTACATAGCAAGGAAAAACATGGGCCTTTTATGCCCATAAAATCATATTAATAGACTAAAAGTTTCTGGAGAATCACTACTATAGATGGGAGGATTATTGCACGAAAATTTTCCACGCTTCTACTAGTTTCATCATTTTCTTAAACAGGGTGGGATTTTCATGGATATTGCCACAAAAGTTCGTCGCAATATCGATGAAAATATTAATTTAACCTAGTCGGGATTTTCGTCGCTATAGCGACGAAAAGTTTACCTATCTCATTGGTCGGTGTTAACGGCTAGTTGACTATTTTATCTATATATACGTGACTTTAAGAGACTTTGTGACACAATTGCTATAGTTGTGACACTGTTCTTGGCTTTTGTTTGAGCTGTCTATTTTTTTCGTCACCCACCGGTTGAACAAATCCAATTCTCGATCTACGTCATAGCTTGGATTTTGAACTTGCAAGGTTAGTATGTTATTTTTTATTGATGTACTTATTTAACTTGTAATTTTTTTTTCAAATGTCCAAATTGCATTTAGCTTGTTTTTTCCTTGACAATATAATATGTGTGTACCATATTTCATGTCTTTGGTTTTTGGATCTGGTTGGTATATTCTATGGAAAAAGGTATGTGGATTCCATAATATTCTAGGTTTATGGAATCCACATATCCTTTTCCCTTCAATTGTAGCTATAATCTCTCTCTCTTTTCATTGATAAAGATATGGAATTGTTCTTGAAACTCAACCCTAATCAGTGAAATGATAGTAATTGATTGTTATATTCCCTTCTTTAGCATGGACTAATAATATAAATAAACACTAACCCTAAACTTATGTTAGGTGTATATGTTGTTATTATATAAAGAAAACATTTGTACACATATGACCTTATTATAAATATGTTATCTATGTCATCATGATGTTGATCCTCTACACATATCATCACCTTATTATAAATATGTTCACCTTATTATAAAGATTTAGGTCACTACAAATAAACATATCATAATTGAAAGGAGTAGCCAGAATATAAAAAATTGACAACTTAATGTTTGGTATGATGTAGGTAAGACAATTACTTGTCAAGACAAGGATTTGTCACAATGAACAAAAATGACAGGAAGCTTGCTCAGTTAAGAGCGGTATTAGAGGGGAGGGGTGATGGAAAATGTTATTTCCCTTACTATGATTGCAGAGGATTGCAAATAGAATAATTTTAATAGCAACAGCCCAAAAACATTGTAGGGAGAAGGGGCACGCTGAAGGGGGTTATGAATATTGTCCCTTGGTAAGAGGATTCAATATTTAATGTATTCTCTGTAATAATCAGTATGTCATGAATTTTTATAATATTTCTTATCAAGATTTTTATATTTTCTATACACACTAACTTTTCTATGTTGTTTTTAAATATATAGACAACGCCCCCAAAGTGTCAACCTCCAGAGAGTTATTTTCCAAGTACTAGCAGCAATACTACTTTACATGGAGATGAACTTTGAGATCAGAATATTGAATTTGTTGATCAAGTTATTAATGATGATATAGATGGAGATAATGTTAGTGATTCAAATAACAAAGATGATATACATAGATTGATCTAAGACACATTTTCTCCAATGGATGAGGACAACTAGGATGATAGTCATGATGTTGATCCTCTACTAGAGAAGTCACATCAACCTCTTTATGAAGGATCAACAAAAAATCTCTTATCTGCTATATTTTTGTTGAACCTGAAGGTTTTGAATGGTTTATCAAACACATGTCTCACACAGATACTAAGGTATTTAATTTGTTAATTATTTATGCTGGCATGTTCACAAATACTTAAAACGTTCAATTTTTTCCTATATTCCTATTGTTTTCTAATTTGTAAATTAGTATATTGGATGATATATTGATGATCAATATTGTTTACATTGACTTATTGTTTAGAATTTTGTAGATTGTTAGGTGATGTTCTATTACCGACGTCAAATATTTTTCCACGCACATATCAAGAAATATATGTGATTATGAAAGAAATTGGAATGGACTATCAGGCTATCGATGCATGTCCTAATGATAATATCATATATTATGGACAATATGCATTATAAAATGAATGCCTACAATGTCAAATAAGTAGATATCGAACCGATAAAGCATCAAAGAAGGTGTCTCGCAAAGTTCTTCGTTATATTCCGATAATTCCACATTTCCAGTGGTTGTTCAAGTGCCAAAGTATAGCAGAGTTTATGGATTTCCATGCAAAGAACAAAGGTCGAGATGATGTTCTTTGAATGCCTGCAGATGGTTCTACATTGAACTACATCGAAGAAAAGTGGCAATTTTTTAAAGAAGAACCTCGTAATGTTAGACTTTCGTTGGCAGCTGATGGTGTCAATCCATTTGGAAATCTTCGTTCTACGTACTCAGCGTGGCATGTTTTTGTTATAAACAATAACCTTCCTCCTTGGATGTCGATCAAGAGAGAGCACACAATGTTGGCAATGATTGTTCCATGTATTTAATTATCTTTTATTTTCTTTAAAGCATGACAAAATATTTCATTTCTTTGTTTTGTGCATGGTAATTATTTCCTTTATACATCACAACATCTAGATAAGTATAATTAATCATGCATTAGGTTGAACCAATCAGGTAGGTACCACATTAAAGATATGAACGTATATATTGAGCCTGTCATCAAGGAGTTGTTGAAGTTATGGGTTGGCGTCACTATGTATGACATCTCTAAACAAATAGGGCAAATACGATTTCAATTCCATGGAATACTATCATGGACAATTCATGATGCTCTCAGGTTAACACATTTTTGTGGTATATTGTTACTTTATTTTTGTGATTTAATATTATATATATTTTTTGAAAAAATCATGCATTATGTTAAATTGTAACTCTAATTTGATGCTACATTTATTCATATATCTTGTAGGTCTTCAAACAAAGGTTAAATTTGCATGCCAAGTTTGTGGTCCTAAGATAAAATATCGTCATTCAAGGAGTTTATCAAAGGAAGTGTTTGATGAGTATAGACACTTTCTGCCTAATAACCATAGTTATCGAACTACAGACAAAGAAAAGTTCAATGGTAAAGAAGAAAATGAAAAAAAACCACGAAGAATGACACCTCGCCTATGGAAGTTGGAATATATTAGAAATCGACAAGGTACACAAATTATTTATGTATGACCTATTATATAAATCTTTGGTTTATTTCATTAGTATTAATTTCATTTTGTCCCATTAATTAGTGTTAATTTCAATTTGTTGATGTTTCATAAATGTTGTTAAGGCACGAATGGGCTTCCACGAGGAATGAAAAGTTACCCTATCCAATTCAGTATATTTCCATACTACGAGCACCTACAAATAGTTCATTTGTTTGATACAATTCATATGGGGAAGAACATAACATAATTGTTATGGAGAATATTAGATGGAAGGACTAACAAAGAGAGAATTGGAAAGATTTGTTGTGACATCCAAGAATCTAATCACGCCTTGCAAAGTGTTATTGTTAATTTTAATGGCGATGGTCATGATCAAAATACTAGTATTCCTTGGTTATTGATGGAGCAACAGAGCAATATTGTAAACGAGGTCATTCGAAAAATTAGGTTTTCAATGGGGTTTTCGTCGAACATACAAAATATCTTAACTAAAAAAGGTGATTTTGGCGGGGCTAAAACACATGACTGCCATACATTCATTAAGGTAATTAGTAGGTTATAATATATTTTCTTATTGGTACGCATTTTTGGGAAACAAATAATAATTATTTGTTTTTTGTTACAGTATGTTCTACCTTTATCTCCCCCAAACGACTTTGACAACAAAATAAAACAAATTATTTATGTACTTCGCAAATACATGAGGTAAGTATTGTTTTATAAGGAAAATGTACTACTTGTGTATGCAAAACAATATATGCCTTGATATTTTTTTATTGCATTGACATTTGTAGGTGGCTATCATCAAAATAAATCAATAAAGAAGATATAAGGTATTGGAAGAGAGAAATTCCCCGACTAATGTGTCAAATACAATAGTATCTACCTCCAAAATTTTTCAATGCACAAGAAAACTACCTCATACACCAAGTTTAGGAGATTGAATTATGTGGACCAGTACACGCAAGGTCAATGTGGATGGTGGAGAGGCAGTTGAAGTCACTGAAGGATTTTGTTAGACAAAGAGCATGTCCGGAGGGTTCTATGGTTGAGGAATATATGGTATATCAATGCATGGTGTATATTAGTCAATATATAGCTAAATTAGTAGAAAATATGAATGTTCCTCGAATTTGGCATCTCGACTCCATCAAAAAATTTGAAGGGGAGGTCCTATTGGGGAAAGGTAAAATGAGGACTGTGAAAGGTAATTACTAGATGTTGATGTAGATTTAATCTATTACACATCTATTAAATTATTCATTTATTAACAATAACTAATTAATGATATTAAATTGTTATGCTATCATATAGTTTCTCTAGAGTGGGATGCTTTACATTTATACATTGCAAACAACCTTGATTGGATGGAGCATTGGATAGAATATACTGAAGAATACTTCGGTAGGTTATCATGGGAAGGGGTGAGTAAGATGATTAAAACAGTGCATCATCATTGAGTTCAATTTTCTGATCTTACATCAAGGGAAGTTGATTTAGCCTTTGGTTTAAAAGATAAACAGGCAAGTTAGATTTATTACCACATTTTCCTAGTTTTTTCCCAATTTTTCAATGTATTTGATTTGTTTAATTATTGAAATATATATTTAGTAAGTCCTATATGAGGATTATTAATTTGCAATTTATTTTTTACTTGTTGCCCATGTTGCAGTTGAAACATCACAAGGCTATGTGGTGTAATGGTCGTAAATTTCATATCAAAATGTTGGATGATAAGATGAAAACCTCGGATTGTGGGATAACTACAGTGTTTAAGGTCACCAACATTTCCTCTAGAAGTGACAGAAATCCAGAAGAAATTGAGAATAGGTACTATGGCCATTTGGAGGATATAATTGAGTGTGATTTTAATTCCTTTAAAATAGTTTTGTTTGAGATTAAATGCTATAGGCTACAGATGCATGAACGTGATCCTGAAAGAACTGTTATTTAGCATGATAATGGATTTACCATGGTTAATACAAGGGAATTTGAACCGGGTACAGATCCTTATGTTCTTCCAAGTCAATGTGAGCAAGTATTTTACTCAGAGGT
>JASDQU010257795.1:2110-13680 GCA_032191745.1 Picea mariana | reverse complement strand
GTTCGTTTTAATTACAAACTAATATTTGGAACACTACAATCCATAAGTGATCACGGTCTCCTAAAAAAAAATTAACATGATAAGAAAACTCAATTCATTTTCTTATTAAACCTTAAAGCATGCGGGCATCATGGTTCTATTTTCATAGTACAAGATTAGATCGGTTGAAGGTTGGCATACTCATCAATTCCTTTGTACAAGAATAGGCACAAATTGTTGCAACATCCTGGACTTGAATGCACATATTCCACTAGACATGAATAGTACTTTGTCCTCAATAACAACAAGTTGCATATTCTTCATTGTTTCCATAACTATTCGATATCTTCCTTAACTTGTCATAACTGTGTGAATCCATTTGATACCCTCTGAAATAGATTGTGAAATTACTGCTACAAGTTGTGTTAGCAAGGTTTATTTAAACATATATATTATGACAACATCCTTCATCATTCATTGAAACACGAGTAATTTCACAACCTTCCCTAAATTTAATCATGATAACAAGAAAGAAACCTAAATTGCAATCCTCCTTACCTTTTGAGATGTACACAACAAAGTAGTGATGATAACAAGGATTAGGGTTTAAACTAGGTTCTTGTGATAGAAAAAGAGATAGTTATAAGTGGTGTTAGCTCCTAATAGTTGCCACTGATCAAATGAAATCAAATGCAATCTTTCAATTTATTTTTGGGTTTTAGGTCAAATTTTTATATTTAGCAAATAAACTGACATGTTTTATTTGTCAAATGACCCTTGAGTCATGTATAGGTGTCGTTACTACTTCCTATATTATGCCCGATCATCAGCATCTCATCACCATCCTAAAATGTATTTTTGTCTTATGCTAGTCAGCCTACTAGCCAAAGTACACCATCAACACCATCCTGCAAACTCAAAAAGAGAAAAATTTGTGAAAAAATGAGGGTTTTGTTTCATTTTGGGAGTAGTGTGACCCACAGAGTGACGCTTCTAAGTAAGGTTGGAAAATTCAATTTTTTGAAGGCCTTCCCATTGGTATTTTCTCGAGGTTGATGGTTCATTGGAAAGTAGACACGTGGGGATACTTGACCTAGTTTCCATAATTCAAAATGGACTCCTAAAAGTTGGCCAAAAACAACCTTGAACTGGTGCGATGCTTTTGCAGATTTGGACGCTGTGCTTTTGTCAAGCTTTCAATTTTTTGAATTTTTCTTGTTTTGGTCGAAGTCAAAGGTAGTAGATCGAATTGTAAAAGGTCATATGATGTAATTGAGTCAAATAAGGATGGTCATATTCATTTTTTATATAAATTTGGATGACAATGAATACATTAAAGAGGTCAAAGGTCAGTTGAGACAAATTTGGGAATTAGTTCAACCTCCTAGATTTTGTGTTTTTGTTGTAGATATTTTAGGAAACTGGTCCTAATCTAAAGGATTCAACCCTTGGAGGTAGGATATGAGTTTTTCATCTATTTGTATACTCAATGCAATCAAAAGTGGGGGGGATAGTATTGTTTTGACTCTTTGGAATCCATTGTAGCGGATTTTTGCAGAAGCTTAATACAAATTGCAACAAGTTTTTATAGGGATTCTTTTGTTGGAGTTTGTGTCCATGTGTTTTCTTTTTATATGTAAATTATCTTCATCCCATGTTTTTTTTTATTCTAAATCTATCTCAATTTTTGAAACAGAATTCATTTCATGCTCTGTTTTGTAGGATTTGGCAATTAATTGTTTCAGTGTTCTTGTAGGTGAATTCACATTGCAGTGCTCACTTACCCTCTACCTTTGTTTTCCTCAATCATCACACTACAAAAATATTCAATTGGACATACATTTACAGCTACCTTGCACATGTTTGACCTCTGCAACTGATATTTAAGAGTGATTATTCTATTTTCCTGGTTTTCAAACCCATTGTCCAACAAAACCCCCACTTTATTATAAACAAAATCCTCACTGTACCCAATACATAGCCTAAGATCATTGTTTTTTAGTCATCTCATTGAGGTTGACCAACTGAGAGAGCCCTATCTGGTTGGTAGGGCTAGATACCGACCAAAATATTGGTTTGAGGTTACCTTTGCTAGTTTCCTTCACAGCCTTGGGAGATCTGACAGAGAGATAACATGTGGAAAAAAGATGTCATTTATTGAGCCCATCATCTCCCCTCAACAAAAGTGTTGCATGTCCTCATACAACCTACTATTCTTGTTCAAGAGCACCGGAGTGAAGATCTTCCCAATTGAAGGCTAGATGCCCAAATTCATTTGCACCATAAAATCCAAGTGCTCTGTCTACTTGAGTCCATTGCATAACTTCTTCTCATTCTACCTAATTGATGGGTGACTTGTAAAACCTAATAGGACACCAAAGAAGGGGAAAGTGAAATCCAAGGCCAAGCCACCTAACATCATATATTATTATAGATTTTATATAAAAGGTTTCTCTGTTGAGGGATCAAATGAAATATGGATAACCCACAAGTTTCCTATTCCTAAAGTAATTAGGGAGGTGTTCCCATATGTCATGGGAAATAAACAATGCTTTCAAGGAATGTTTCTTGACAATTTCTTGGTAATTAGAGATATCATATATTTTATGGTATCTAATGATTACATAGTCTCCAAGGTATCATAACAACCTATGGTAATAAACTATTATAACCGATGGTAGGGGATATTGATACCAAATGATCAATCTTGACATAAAATTATGTAGCTTTCTTCAACTAAACATGACTAAACATGAATGATGAAAATGATTGGAGATGGATATCACCAACATAAGGATTGGGGTTCCACTGAGAACTGTCTTGCAAGTAGAAGTTGAAATGATATAGTTCACACAATAAGTTCTGATCAGGAGAATCACATGATAGAAATATATTGATAAAATATTGAGGTTGTTTGATATCATATGTTTTTTCTGCTACCAGGTATAGAATCCTAAAGGTAGTTCATATTTCATGTAAAAATATTGGGTAAACTCGAGATTATGACCTACAAGTTAGGGCCTCTAATGAAAATTTATAGCCATGTTGCCTTTGGTTCTGATCTTGCATCAACTATGCTTTACACTCTTTAAAATTTGGCTTCCACTTCTCCTCTCTAACTAAATACGTTAAGAATCATTTTTTCATCAGTTTCTCAATCACTTGCTAATGGCTCTCCTTTATGATCCCAAGATAAAATATCTCATATTTATCTTTCCATCCAGGTAGGTCGGGTTTTAGTTGGATACATGCATATGTATTCACCATGATGTCATCCAATACAATATTGATTATTTGATGAAATAGCTTCATACATTCTTATGAATAATCATTTTCCTTGTCCATTTATGACTCTTTTGAGTCAATGGATTATAATAAGGAATTTAGAGGGTTATTGCTTGGAACCCTAGACCCATTTCTTTCCAATTTTATCTTTAGCTTCTGATTTTACAACCTCAATTTTATGTTATCCTTTAATAAATATTGGTAACTAGGGATATAGAAATGAAATTATTTAGAGGCCATTCAATACTTGGACTTTCCTATGCTACCTTTGATTCTCCTTTTTTTTCTCAATCCAACATGCTTTGGGTGTGGATTAGGTTTAGGAGAATGAAAATATCGATCAATTTCATCATCAAATTGATCTTGTTATGGTGGAGAGAAAGGTCTAAAAGGATGTCAACCTTCTAATTCATGATCATCAACTTGCACCTCTTGTTGCTCTAGAAACAAGGACTTTGGAGACTATAGGTCCCCTCATTTGTCATCAAATTGTCCTTCCCGCTACTATGGATAAGAGGACCTTGGAAATTGTAACCCTACTAGCTCATCATCGGATTGGTGTCCTTGTTGTTATGGAGAGAACAACCTTTGATCCTGTAAATCCTCTAATCTATCAGACTCAGATGAGGAGATGGAGATTGGAGATGGACCAATAACAAGTTTTGTAGTAGGGTCTGTTGGAGCCGCCCTTGTTTTTCACCAGCCTTTCTTCAGCAAAACTTCCTAGCCTCACCTGATTCAAAAGAGTGTGTTACACCCTCGTTTCCTACTCCCAAATCGATGGCAGGCGTCGGAGGAGGAGGTGGAGGACCGAATGTCCCTCCTCCCAGAGTATTTGCAAAAGTAGCAGTGAGATACTCTCCCCTGGTTTTACCCGTTCCCCTCCATGATTTACTTGATAACTACATCAAAAATCTTCCGAAGTTCACCGGGGAGGGAGATCTGACCGCAGCCGAGCATATAAACTTCTTTGACCAGTTCGTAGATATCTGTGGTATTGAGCACGAGGATGTCTATTCGAGACTACTTGTCCAGACCTTCGAAGGACATGTCTGAACTTGGTTTAGGAGTCTTCCTGTAGCTTCTATTCGAACATATGACGCCTTGGAAGATGCTCTCCTTAGGCAATGGGGAGAGTGAAAGGATCACTTGTATTACCTCACCGAGTTTGGATCCCTAAAGAAAAAGAATTCAGAAACCGTTATGGAATTTATTCTGAGATTTAACAAACTTTATAATAAAATTCCAGCCATTTTTAAACCTTCCGAACCCTCAGCCAAAAAAACCTTTGCGGGAGCTTTCGAACCTGATTTTGCATTGCTTTTGCGAGAAAGAAGAGGAGCCACCCTGAATAGAATGCAAGACGATGTTGTCGAAATAGAATCTAATATGATGGCTTCAGGTAAGTTAAAGGCTAAAGTAGAAACAGTCAACCGTGATAATAGACGTTATAGGGAACCAACGGGTCCTTCTGGGTCAAATAGATACACTGACAACAGAGTGGATGATATGGCCCGAATAATTAAAGGCTTGTCTAAAAAGATCTCTAGGATGGAGTTGGATCAGGCTAAAGTTGATTCTTCTAACAAAAGGGATTTCAGGAGAAACCCAAATCCCCAAAATCAACAGAGGAAAATAAAGAATGAAGATCAAAAAATACAAGCTCCACTAAAAAACGAAAATTTTATAGGAGCAAGTGACCTCCAAGATTTCAGAGATTCGGAAGATGAAGTTGCATGTTTCGGTGATGAGTGTTCGCAACCATTTCTGACTAGGGAAGACTATGAGAAATCCTTAAATACTCCTCAACCATTTAATGAAGAAGAAGAAGGTGATCATACTGACCTCTGCGTATCCCAACCAGAAACAGAAATGATAGCGTCTGATTTCCAACCCAGATACAATCTGAGATCAAAAAATAAGCCCACCTCAACCGACCAACCTAAGAAAATCCTACCAAGGGGTCAATCTCATGAACCTCCTTTGGAAGAGACATTGTTACCCAACAATAAAGTCAAGATAACAAAGACTCAAGAGTCTGAGGTGAAAAAAGCTGAAACCCAAACAAAGGAAACAAGGCCAATAGATAAAGTTACATCTGCGACTAAGGTCACGAGTGATAAAGTGATCCAGACAAACAAGTCGGAAGAAAAAAGCTCGGAGCTCTTAACCAAAGAAATGGACAAGGCCAATACATCTTACAATTTTGAAAACAAATTAAATAAAATTAAGATACCGATTCCTTTGGTAGAATTAGAAAAAAACCCCACTTATCGGAAGCAAATTGCCAAAGTGATGGGTGTTTATGAGCCAGAAAGTCACTCTGACGTTATCAACCTAGAAGATGACAGACCTAACATCACCTTTGGTCCTCATTTTGAGGGATTCAAAGACAACATTGCTCCTTTCTATATCACCCTGAATATACATGACCAGTTATTGCATAACTGCATGTTAGACTCCGGGGCTTCACATAATGTTATGCCCAAAACTATAATGGAGAGGCTGGGGCTCCAGGTCACTAGACCCTATGGAGACCTATACTCGTTTGATTCAAGAAAGGTTAAATGTATGGGAATGATAAAAGATCTGGTAGTTACCCTAGCTCAGGTTTCGGTCAAGAGTATCCTGATGGATGTGGTTATTGCAGATATTCCCCCCAAATATGGTATGTTATTATCCAGATCATGGGGAGCCAAGTTGGGGGGTTCTCTGCAATTGGACATGTCATATGCCACAATCCCAATTTTTGGTGGTCAGTTTACCCATTTGTACCGAGAAACAATATTAGCATATATTGTCAGTGATCCTGTGAATCCAAATAACTTCCCCATTTACGTTGCAGACCAAGATCTAGGAAATTGCATATTATCTTTTGATGATGGTTTAGATGGGTGTCCAGAAGAACTTGATATGAAGCAGGAAGATCTTAGCCCCTTGACTGAAGAACTATGCAGAAATGGTATCTGGAAAATGTACTTCGATGGCGCTTCATCTTCTGAAGGAGCTGGTGCTGGCATACTTTTGGTAGCACCTGAAGGTAAGTTTACCGTTCCTTTCTCATATCGCTTGCAGTGGGACATAGATTACACCAATAACGTATGCGAGTATGAAGCATTAGTCTTAGGTTTAGAGGCTACAAAGAAGTTAAACATAAAAAACTTGGAGGTTTACGGTGACGTTGAATTGATAGTAAAACAAGTAAACTGACAATACCTAGCCAAACACCCCAGATTGAGAACATACAGAAATTGCGCTTGGGATTTAATGGAGAAATTTTTCTCATCTATAAAAGTCCATTTTATTCCTCGCATAGAGAATCTACATGCTGATGCATTGGCTAAGGCATCCTCGACCTTTTCCCCTCCCACTAATGTTAAACTGAAATATCATATTGAAATCAGATATAAACCCTCTATACCAGACAATGTCCGACACTGGCAGGTTTTTGAAGATGACGAACAAATTCAGAAATTTCTTATAGCAATAGGCGAGTTCTCTGAAACCCATCCAGATCAAGAAAACCAAAAGGACCCGATGTGGATTATGCAAGAAGATGAAGATCCTGAAACCTTCCGAGAAAAAATAGCGGATCATCACATGTTGGTCCTCAAAAATAACCAAATCCCGAAAGGCTTAATTCCTTTGGAAAGACTCTTCAATCAGAACGACATACCTGTGAAGTCCACTTTGCAGCCCCAACTAGAAGAAGTGGAGGATTGCAACATAGGAACTGAAAAAGATTCCAGGATAGTAAAGATATCTAAATTCCTTCCTCCTAAGGTAAAAGACCAGTATAGAGACTTACTCAGACAGTATAAAGATGTTTTCGCCTGGTCCTATGACGAGCTTCGAACATATGATACTTCTATAATTGAGCACAAGATACCTTTGAAGCCCGAAGTCAAGCCTTTTAGGTAGAAGCTCAGGCAGTTTAACCCCATTTTGTTGCCTGTTATTGAAAAGGAAGTTAAGAATCTCTTAGATGCGAAAATAATTGTACCTCTAAGATACTCAGACTGGGTGGCAAATTTGGTCCCTGTCAGAAAAAAGAACGGAGAAATTAGACTGTGTGTAGATTTCCAGAACTTGAACAGGTCCTCTCTTAAAGATAATTATCCGCTTCCTAAAATGGATCACGTCCTGGAAAGGGTAGTTGGAGCAAATCAAATGTCTATGATAGATGGGTTTTCTGGGTACAACCAAATCGCCATGAACGAGCAAGACAGAGAAAAAACCGCTTTCACCACACCATGGGGTACATTCATGTATGATAAAATGCCTTTTGGTTTAATGAATGCAAGGGCTACCTTCCAGCGCGCCATGGATATCACTTTCGTTGGAGAAAGAGATAAGTTCGTAGTATTCTACCTTGACGATTTGACAGTTTTTTCTAAAACCAATGAAGAACATTTGATCCATTTAAAACAAACTTTCAAAAAATGCCGCAGGTATGGTCTGTCTTTGAACCCAAAGAAATCACATTTCTCTATGCAGGAAGGTAAGCTTCTGGGGCATATCGTATTTAAAGATGGGATCAATATTGATCCTAAGAGGGTTGAAGCGATACAAACTATCAGTATTCCTAGAAACGTTAAAGAAATTCAATCTTTCTTAGGTACAATAAATTTTTTACGAAGGTTTATACCAAATTTCGCTGAGATTGTCAAATTGATCACAGGAATGATGAAGAAAGATAGCAGAGTAAATTGGACGACCAAGGCTAAAGCGTCATTCGAGCGTATTAAAAAAGTCATCAGCGAGGCACCTGTGTTAACAAGCCCAGATTACTTGAAAGATTTCCTCATCTTCTCATTCGCTTCTCAACATACTATCGCCGCGGTATTGCTGCAAAAATATGATGAAGGCTTTGAATGCCTGATCGCGTTTTTTAGCAAGAGCCTTAGAGACGCAGAACTAAAATATGATATAATAGAAAAACAAGCGTACACAATGGTGAAAGCGCTAAAAGCATTCAGAACTTACGTTCTGCATTCGAAAGTTATCACGTACGTACCAACTAGTGTTGTGAAGGATATATTGGTACAGCCAGATAGTGATGGAAAACGAGGACGCTGGCTCGCTAAAATACAAGAATTTGATCTGGAAATCAAGCCTACTAAATTAATAAAGGGAAAGGGTCTGGCCAAACTCTTGGCTGAGTCGAAACTTAGAGATCTTGACATCGATTGCCTACAAGGGGAAGATGAAGACACACATTTGCAAGAGTCGGATGACCAGACGTATCCAAACAAGGTTGAAGAAAAATTCATGTCGTCAGGCTGGTATAAAGATATAGTTTTCTATTTGTTAAACCTGAAATGTCCAGATGGACTAACACTAGCCAAATAAAGAACTTTAAAACTCCATGCTGTAAAGTATTGCATTTTAGAAAATCAACTATACTGGAAGGATCCACTCGGGTTCTTACTGGTCTATCTGGTTGAGTCGGAAACTCCACGGGTCATAGAGGAATTTCATGAAGGAATTTGTGGAGGACACCATGCATGGAGAGCCACAGCCTACAAGATCCTGAGGGCCGGATATTATTGGCCGAAACTATTTTCGGACGTTAATGCCAAAGTACGTGCCTGTTACTCATGTCAAATATTCACTAGTAAGCAAAAACTCCCTGCACTACCACTCGTTCCAGTCAAAACTGAAGCCCCATTTCAACAATGGGGATTAGACTTTATAGGGGAAATTAATCCCCATTCCAGTGCTCAGCATAAGTGGATCTTAACGGCCATAGATTATTTTACAAAGTGGGTGGAAGCAATTCCGACCAAAAGGGCAACAGACTCGATGGTGATTAACTTCTTGGAAGATAACATCTTGTCTAGATTCGGGTGTCCCCGAAAGATTGTTACCGACAACACCCAGGATTTCAAGTCCATGGATATGATCAACTTCTGCCAGAAATACAGTATCATTCTCGGCCATTCCACTGCTTATTACCCTTAGGGAAATGGGTTGGTTGAATCATCTAATAAGAGCCTGGTAAACGTAATAAAAAAGGTACTGAACGAAAACAAGAGGTCCTGGCATGTACATTTGAAGCAGGCATTGTGGGCAAACCGCATTAGCACTAAAAGGTCTATCGGCATTTCACCATTTCAGATGGTATATGGGACCGAGGTGGTTCTGCCTATAAACTTAGCATTGCCAGTGATGAAATTATGGCAGGATCAAAACGAAGAGCCCAATCATGTAACCAGAAGAATTAATCAACTGATTGAGGTTCAACAGCTCAGAGTGGAGGTTGACAAGAAAATGCAGAAATACCAGGACGATATGAAAGCATTGTTCGATCTCAAGGCAAAAGACAGAGACTTCCTCCCAGGTGACTTGGTGTTAATATGGGATGCGAGAAGGGAAGAAGCCGCGAAACATGGAAAATTTGACCACCTTTGGTATGAACCATTCAGGGTCTCGGCTCCAGAAGGAAAAAATTCCTTTCTTCTGGAAAATATTGATGGAGAAGTTCTCAGCTCCCCTGTCAACGGGAGATATCTAAAGCACTACATGACATGACAATCGTCGGATGAAAAAGGAAATAAAATAAAATAACAAATAAGAATTTGTATATATATTTGTAAATAAATAAATTTTATTTTGAGTTTTTGTACATGTTTATGTTTTTTCTCAGGCATTTATTTTTAATTTTTGGTTTTCCTTCCTAAACTCTCAACGCATTTTAAATCAAATTCGTATTTGTTTTTGCAGGATTCCAGCTGCAGACGAAACTAGCTGAAGAAATAAGGTGCAGATCGGTGTTGGAAATAGGATGACATAAAACAGGTGATACATAAGATAATTCATAGTCCACAAAGAAATTGAAAAGAAAAGACAGAGGTGAGTTTTCTCAATACTCAGGTCATGAAAGGTTGTTTTAGCAATCTAAGGTGATATTGTTCAAATTGCAATATAAAAAGTTAGATAACAGGATTATTTTTGGCTTCATAATCCTCAAACCAAATAATTTGAATGAATATTTTACCCAAAAACAGTCAGTCATAATTTTTGTTCCCAAATGTATTCGAAAACTAGTCCCGAACTGTTGTGACCTTTTTTATATTAAGCCATTTAATTGCTGCCTTGTTTTTTGTCTATATTTGGGCCTAACTTTTAGTGAGTCACTATCCTCCCAACCCTTTGGGAAGGGATAAAGGTTCTTTTCGTTTCAAACCTCAGGGATTTCGAAGCAGATCTTAATAAGAAAGCTGGTTTTCACAACTACTTGATCCTCTGCTAAGCTAAGGAACATTTATAGCGATCCTAACTTTCCTAGGTTTTTCAATAGCGTCCGAAAAATCAAAGCTTGCTTGAACAGGATGTTCCTTAAAATTTTATTATTCTCCCCTGTCTCCCTAAGAACCAAATGTCTTATGAAGTTCAAAGGAAGGTTGATACCGAGTAATCAAAATAAGTTGACAGACCTCTGATAAAAAATATTACACAGATCTCAGCCCTGATATAAATTGATTGCTCCCATCTTCGTGTTTTTAAAAATAAATACTGAGACAGGTGGTGAAAGGAAATTCAAAAAATGATTGCCCCCACCTAGTCCATTAAGACGATGAAAGGAAATTCAGAAATGATTGCCCTTGTCTTAGCGTTTAAACGCATAAATATTTTTCGAAGTGGTGAAAAGAAATTCAGTGAAAAAGGGTCAGACAAATTCACTGGGGTACTGAACAGGCTCGCTGGCAGTGAAGAAATGTCTGAGAGATATGTAAGGCTGTTATACATAAACATCAATCTACTCTGGTAGTCAACGCTTTCTGAAAACCTGATCATTTCCCCAAATTCCGACGGGACTTCCCTATTTTAGATTATATAATATCATTCTTTAGATGCAAGTTGAGAATCATAAGACCTGTTGAATATCCTAGGACCGTTACGACTGTCTTAAAGCATTCCCCAAACTTAGTAGTGAGAAAGGGAAAGTTGCGAAAGTGCCTTTAGCTGTGTTTGGAAAGAGTATCTGAGTTCGAAAAAATTTCTGGGGTACCAAGCGAAAATTTTCTCCCCCTTTCTATCTTTTTCCTTGGATTTCTCTGTTGATTTTAGCCTATGACTCCATTTACCCAATTTTGGCACCTGGTCTACTGTCCTTCCCGCCTCACAGGGAAGCGGGATCCCTAGTTGGAGCCTATGTTGGAGCCGCCCTTGTTTTTCACCTCGCGCAATTTTCAATTTTTGATACTTGAGATCTAAAGTTGTTTTTCTTTTCCTTCCGAAATCGTAAAACTCTGAAATCTTGTCGCCTGAATAGCAATGCTTTTTCACTTTAAAAAAAGATC
>JASDQU010257792.1:0-12378 GCA_032191745.1 Picea mariana | reverse complement strand
TAAAAAGATAACCATCAGGTACAGATTTCCATTGCCGAGGATGGATGATTTGATGGATTGCTTGAGTGGGGCAAAGTATTTTTCAAAGATTGATTTGAAAAGCGGTTATCATCAAATCCGCATGAGAGAAGGTGATGAATGGAAGACAACATTCAAAACCAATGAAGGGTTGTATGAATGGCTTGTTATGTCGTTTGGCTTAACAAATGTGCCGAGTACCTTTCTGAGGTTTATGAACAAAGTCTTGAGGGAGTTCATCGGAGAATTTGTCATTGTGTATTTGGATGACATACTGATTTTCAGTAAAACAATGGCAGAGCATCTGAAGCATTTGGCTACAGTGATGAAGAAATTACAGCAGGAGAAGTTGCTAATAAACATGAAGAAATATTCATTCATGAAGACGGAACTCATTTATTTGGGATTTGTCATTTATGCAGATAAATTGAGGATGGATCTGGATAAAGTGGAAGTGATTAAGAATTGGCCATCACCGAAGAATATCTTTGAGGTGAGAAGTTTTCATGGACTAGCTAGTTTCTACCAAAAATTCATCAAGAATTTCAGTGGAATTAGTGTAGCGATGATGGACACAGTGAAGAAAAGACATAAATATTTTCACTGGACAGAAGAGGTTGAAAAGAGTTTCAATTTGTTGAAACGGAAGATCACAGAACAACCAGTTCTGGTGTTGCCAGATTTTCGAAAAACATTTCAAGTGAAATGCGATGCAAGCAGGTTTGCAATAGGATCGGTCTTGAGTCAAGAAGACAGGCCAGTGGCATACTTCAGCGAGAAGATGAATGAATAGAAGGTGAAGTACTCCACATATGATACGGAATTCTATGTTATTTTTCAGGCATTGAAGAAGTGGAGGCACTATTTGATTCCAAAGGTGTTTGTCCTATACAGTGATAACCATGCATTGCAGTTTGTGACTCAATAGAAGAAGTTGAATTAGAGACATGTAAAATGGGTTGAGTATATGCAAAATTCCGCATTTGTGATTAAACATATTTCTGGTACTGCTAACAAAGTTGTTGATGCTTTGAGCAGGAAGTGTTTGTTGTTGCAGGAGTTCAAAGTCAAAACATTAGGTTTTGATGATCTCAGGAACATGTACGCTGATGATCCAGATTTTAAGGAAGCGTATGAAGCAACTGAGAATCCAATTGTTAGAGATAGAAGCTAGTGGGAAGAATACATGATCCAGGAAGGATTCTTTTTCAAGGGCAATCGACTTTGTATTCCGAAATTCTCCATGAGGGAGAATCTACTGAAGGAGAAACAAAGTGGAGGATTGGCCAGGCACTTCGGTCATGAAAAGACATTCGAAAAGCTAAACGCGTCATATTTTTGGCCGAGGATGCGATCAAAGGTCAAGATATTTGTGAAAAGATGTTGGATTTGTCAGCATTCGAAGGGAAGGAGGCAGAATGTAGGGTTTTATCAACCATTGCCTATACTTGAGAAGTCGTGGGATGAAATCAGCATGGATTTCATATTGGGATTTCCAAGAACACAAAGAGGATTTGACTCAATCTTTGTGGTAGTGGATAGATTTTCCAAAATGGCACACTTTATCCCATGTCAGAAAACCAGCGACGCAACACACATTGCGAACCTGTTTTTCAATGAAGTCATTCGACTTCACGGCTTACCAAGAAGCATAGTTTCAGATAGAGATACAAAGTTCGTAGGACACTTTTGGAGGACATTGTGGAAAAAGCTGGGAACTAACTTATCATTTAGTTCAACTTATCATCCCCAGACGGATGGACAAACTGAAGTGGTGAACAGGAGTCTGGGAGACTTGTTGAGTAGCTTGGTGATAGAACACCACAGCCAGTGGGACAATATACTACCACAGGAAGAGTTTTTATATAACGACTCAGTTAATAGGAGCACAGGACAGAGTCCATTTCATATTGTTTATGGCAAGCAGCTGAGAGGGATTTTTGAGTTAAGGGATTTAGAACTGAATGGAACTAGGAGCGCGAGTGCAGAAGATTTTGCAAGGGCGATGAAGGAACTTCACAATCACATGAAGGACCGATTGCAAAGTTCAAGTCGGGAGTATAAACGCAGAGCAGATCAACACAGAAGACAACTTTAGTTTGAAGTTGGTGACTTGATTCTGGCATATTTGAGGAAGGAAAGGTTCCTGAAAGGAACATATAACAAACTCAAGATGAAGAAAATCAGACCATGTGACATAGAATGCACCACCCGCGCGTCCTGCTTCTACCAGGACCTTCTCTCCCTTAGGACCGAAGAGTTAAATTACTCTCCTTATCCCTTATCGGGACTTCTCCACACCCACAGGATGCTCTCCTCTCGATCTCCCCTTGGGATTATCGAGAAATCGAGCCTTACTGGATCACGAGTCCTAAGCTCACGGAATCAGGTCTCACAAATCCCCGAAACCCGATGCCACCTTTCCTCTGCCCTATCGCCTGGACCCCACGTGTTCCGGTTAAATCGAGAAATCCTGTTTCAGGAATTCGTGATTCTTGTGGCACCGTTTCATAGGACCTTCCAAGTACCAAACTCTGTTATGCGATGCCACCTATCAATACCAAACACTATCACTGTGGGACCCGTCACAATTCGGAGTTTCGCGAATCCTCCGTGATTTTTTTGACACAAAGAATTCCAAAGTGTCGAACCTCGACTCTCCGGGATCTCGTGCCACGTATCCCCGCTGAAATCAATGGTTCTAGCTGCGTCAAGAAATCGCTAATCCCGATTTCATTCTATACGAATCCCACAACCATGGAAACCCCGATATCCCGAACTCCGATCTCTGGGGTCTTCCCTGCTCCTCCAGGCTTAAAACCTGCACGACTTTCCCTAGATATGACGACTGTCGGGACTTCGCCAGTCTTTCCTACAAATCCTGGCCGTTGCCTCCTTCACCTTGAGGATTTCTTGGAAATGACCAAGTGCCTCTACCGAGACTTGTTCTCCAAGCCTGCCCTCACAACTCCTTCTCAAAACCTTCTTCGGCATGGACCTTCTACGCTCCCTTTCAATGATGTCCCAAGGGTTCTATCCCTCCTGAGCTTATTCACTCTGACTCCTTCAGAGGAATTTCTGCGCCCTCCTTGAGATCAGTCTTCAACAACTTCTTCGAGTGTTGAATCCCTCAGACTCTGCGCACTTCCTGTAGTAGTAGTCCTTAACTCCTTTTCTCAGATTAACAACTGAGACTTCTCTTTCCTTCAACCTACACGCGCCTTGCACGGTTGAAACAACCAAAGTTACTTCTGGGAGAATGAGAACAAATGGTTAAACTATCTAGCCTTCATCAACTCACTCCTTGCAGATGAATTCGACTGCACTCTATGCAGAAATATTCTGGATTAGATAGAGAAACAATTGAAACTCATTCTCTTCCTTCTCAGACTTCAGTTTCAAACCCTGAAATCACATGCATAGCATATCCAAAGCAAATGCATAACCAAAAAAACAAACATTCATGAGCACACAATCAATACACACAGAGAAACAACACCAGACATGAACTTGAATCAAAGACTCTCTTCTATTAATTTAAATCTCTACATGGGTGTTCTTCACAAAGTTCTATGTCTCCTCTTCTCTTCTTGAATGCTTGATAATAATCTGAATTATGTTACAATGTACAAAGGAGGGTGTCTATATCCGTTTTCCCTCTCGGACTCTAAAGCTGTCTAGTCTAGTCTTAAACATTTATCTACCTGCATTAAATCTAATAAATGCCTCCTATCTATTTCAGACATGAGCGTATGGCTTGAGGTCTGATACAACATACAAAAGGTGCTTCCATAAATGGTGCATTTATACATTGGCGCATCCTCTTGGATGGAAATTCAAAAACTTTCTGCTGGCTTGTCCAACTGTTCATTTCTTTTTGTGTTGGCTCGCTTGTTGTGGCAATGCTCCTTGATGAGTTGGTGATGCTCCTGCATCATACTCCTCAGCCTGAAAATTTTCATGGGCTCATGTCCATGAGCTCCTTCACGGTTTGTCCATGCTTTTGGATAACTGCTTCTATCTCCCAGATGGCATCTTCCACTGGATGATTCTTCCATTTCACCAGATATTTGAAGTACTGCTTTCATATGGTTTTCTTACCCACTCGCTTGTCTAGTATGCACTCCATCTACAGCTTCTCTGCAACTGGTAATTGCTTTATCCATTCAACCACTGGTTTCTCAGTTCCAGTTTCTACTTCTCCATCCCTGTAGGGGTATAAATCCAAAACATTAAATATCGAAGATATCCCGATGCCATCCAGAAACTCAATCTCATAAGCATTCTCTCCAAATTTCTTCAGGACCCTGCATGGCCCAATTTTCTTCATTTTTAATTTGTTATACGTTCCCTTTGGGAACCTTTCCTTTCTCAAGTGTGCCAGAACCAGATCACCAACTTCGAACTGAAGTTGTCTTCGATGATGATCTGCTCTGCGTTTATACTCCTGATTTGAATCAATCCGTCGCTGCTTCACCCTACCATGAAGTACCTTCATTGCCTCTACAAATTCTTCAACTCTTGCGCTGTTAGTGGCAGTCTGTTCTGAATCCCGCAGTTCAGATACTCCTCTCAGCTGCCTGCCATATACAATTTCAAATGGACTTTTACCTGTGCTTCTGTTCACTGAATCGTTGTACGCAAATTCTGCCTGGGGTAATATGCTATCCCAGCTGCTGTGGTTCTCTGTCACCAGGCTTCTCAACAAATATCCCTGACTCCTGTTCACAAACTTTGTTTGCCCATCCGTCTGAGGATGATAGGTTGAACTAATGATCTGCTTGAAAGACAAGTTCGCGATGTGAGTCGCATCGCTGGTCTTCTAGCATGGGATAAAATGTGCCATCTTTGAAAACCTGTCAACCACCACAAAGATGGAATCGACCCCTCTCTGCGTCCATGGTAGTCCTAATACAAAATCCATGCTTATCGCCTCCCATGGCCTCCCGGGTATGGGCAATGGCTGATAAAAACCTGCATTCTTCTTTCTCCCTTTTGAATGCTGACAAACCCGGCATCTGTCGACAAATTTCTTGACATATGTTCGCATCCTTGGCCAAAAATACGCTTCGCTCAGCTTCGCAAATGTTTTTTCATGGCCAAAGTTCCCTGCTAATCCACCATTGTGCTTCTCCTTTAGCAGGTTCTCCCTCATGGAGCAATTTGGAATACATAGTTGATTTCCTCTGAACAATAATCCATTTTGGATCATGTAATCCATCCACAGGATTCTGTCTCTGAGAACTGGATTCTCAGCTACCTTGTATGCTTCAGCAAAATCTGCATCACCTGCATACATGTCCTTGAGGTTTTCAAAACCCAAGGTTTTGACCCGGAACTCCTGCAACAACAAACATTTCCTGCTCAAAGCATCAGCCACTTTGTTAGCAATCCCTGAAATGTGTTTAATTACAAATGTAAAATTCTGCATATACTCTACCCATTTAGCATTTTTCTGATTCATCTTTTCTTGTTGACTTACAAACTGCAATGCATGGTTATCACTGTACAGAACAAATTCCTTTAGGATCAAGTAATGCCTCCACTTCTTCAACGCTTGTATGATAGCATAAAATTCCTTATCATACGTGGAGTACTTCAGTTTTGCTTCATCCAACTTCTTGCTGAAATATGCAATCGGCCTGTCCTCCTAGCTCAAGACCGCTCCTATGGCATATCTGCTCGCATCACATTTCACCTGAAATGTTTTCTGAAAATTCGGCAACACCAACACTGGTTGCTCTGTGATCTTTCACTTCAACAGATTGAAGCTCTTTTCAGCCTCTTCAGTCCAATGAAAATATTTATTTCTTTTCTTGACTGTGTCCATCATTGCTGCGCTGATTCTGCTAAAATTTTAGATGAATTTCCTGTAGAAAATCGCCAGCCCATGGAAACTTCTCACCTCGAAAACATTTCTTGGCGATGGCCAATTCTTTATTACATCCACTTTACTTGGATCCATCTTCAATTCATTTGTTGATATGACAAATCCCAAGTAAATGAGTTATGTCTTCATAAATAAAGATTTCCTCACATTGATCAACAGCTTCTCCTGCTGTAGCTTTCTCATTACTGCAGCTAAATGCTTCAGATGTTCTTCCCTCATTTTGCTAAAAATCAATATGTCATCTAGATAAACAATGACAAACTTACCAATGAATTCCTTCAACACTTCATTCATCAGCCTCATGAATGTACTTGGCACATTCTTCAAGCCAAACGGCATGACTAGCCATTCCTACAACCCTTCGTTGGTCTTGAAGGCTGTCTTCCACTCATCACCTTCCCTCATGCGAATCTGGTGATATCCGCTCTTCAGATCAATCTTTGAAAAATAATTCGCCCCACTCAGGCAATCCATCAGATCATCCATTCTCGACAGTGGAAATCTGTACCTGATGGTGTTTTTGTTGATCGCTCTTGAGTCAGTGCACATTCTCCAGCCTCCATCTTTCTTCGGACTAAGCACGGTCAGAACAGCGCACAGACTCAGACTTTCTCTGACCAGTCCTTTGTCCATCAAATCTTGGACCTGTCTCTTGACCTCTTCATTTTCTTGCGGTGTCAACCTATACGCGACTTTATTTGGTAAACTTGCTCTCGGTATGAGGTCTATGTGATGACTCACGCTTCTCATCGGTGGCAACGAATGAGGTAATTCATCCACTATGATGTCAGCGAACTCTTCCAACAGTTCCTGAACTTCATCTGGCAAATCATCCACTCTTGTACTAGTCAGAACAATTCTTGTCTTTCTGACAACAAAAAATTGTGGATCTTCCTTCTTCTCCATCTCTGTAAGAAGATCCTTCCCACTCATGAGAAGTATTGTGTTGTTTACTTCTGGTTTAACCTCCTTATCCTGTATTGGAAGTAACCTGTGTGTCCTCCCATCCTTCTCTAAAGTATATGTGTTCATCCTCCCATCATGAACCACATTTCGGTCATATTGCCATGGTCTACCCAACAATAAATGACATACATCCATGGGGATAACATCACAGAGAATTTTATCATTATAACCCCCTATCTTGAATTCAACTAAACATTGTTTAGTGACACTCACCTGATGTCCTTTCTGTAGCCATGAAACCTTGTATGGACTCGGGTGATCAGTTGTCTCCATCGCTAGTTTCTCCACCATCTCGGTCGAAATGAGATTATCCGTGCTGCCACTATCAACTATGACCTTGCATTTCCAGTCTTTCATTTTGCAAGCTGTCCTGAACAGTTTGGTCCTTTGAGCTGAACTCTCCTGCACCTCTTTCTTAGGTGTCAAAAGGACTTTATGCATTGTCAGTAATATTCCTACTTCGGTGTCTTCATTTTCAATATCACGCCTCTGCGCTTCGGCGATGTGAGCTTCTCCTCCATCCCTTTTTCTGTCTGGACAGTCAACTGCTTTATGTCCATCCTTTCCACATGTGAAACAGGTGATGATTCCACCTCGACCTCTTCCCCTACCTCTGGTACAAGGAAAAGTGTTTGCATCAGCATAATCTCCTCTCTATTCATTATGCTGTCTCCTTGGCTCAACATATTGTTGTCCTCATTGTGAGGTTCCACCCCTTTCAACTTTACCCTGAGGTTTCTTCCATTCCTCCTTGGGCCTCTGATATTTCTCCTGGAAAACTGCCTTGCCTCTGGGCTGACTTCTACCTCGCCCTCACTGACTTTTCTTATGGCTCAGCTTCTCCTCGGCTTTCAGAGCCATATGGTAAGCATCCTCCACCGTTCTGATGGTCATCATGCTTAATTCATCCTGAATGTCGTATCTCAGACCATTCAGGTATCTAGCTACCTTTTCATCATCGCTCTCCTAATGACCTGCTCTGATGTTGAGCTTGTAAAACTCTTCGGTGTATTCCTTCACCGTCATCAACTTCTGTCTCAGGTTCTGCATTCTCCTAAACAGTGTGATATGATAATCCCTTGGGATGAACTTTTCCTTCATCTTAGCAATCATTCGATCCCAGCTTTTAATTTTCTTCTTACCTTTGGAATGTCTATCTGCCTGAAGCTCGTCCCACCATAATGTTGCATGTCCTTTCAGTTTTGTGACAGCATGCCTAACTTTTTTATCCTCTTCGATATCTTCATAATCGAAGTAGGTGTCAAGAGCCCTGATCCAATCCAACAACTCTTCTGCATCCAAACTTCCTTCATAAGTTGGAATGTCCATTTTGGTCTTCGAACACATTCTGGAAATGGCTTTGATCAACTGTTCGGTTGATGCGTCTTCTGCTGTGACCTCCTCTTCATGTCCATCTTCCTCTTCCATTTCGGAATCACTAAGATCCCCTGTACCAACTCTGCTTCTTTTTGATGTCTCCATCTCCTCGAGTCTTGCTCTAATATCTCTCATCTGCCGTTCCATTTCTAGATTCCCTGCCAGCCTACCTCTTCTCCGCACATCCCTGTCCTCCGGATCGGACGATTTCCTTTCTCTTTTGGGTGGCATGGTGAATTCTTTTCTTTCCCTCTGTCACAGAAAACAAAGAGTTCCCGCTCTGATACCACTCTGACGCAGAATGCGCCACCCGCACATCCCGCTTCCACCAGGACCTTCTCTCCCTTAGGCTCAAAGAGTTAAATTACTATTCTTATCCCTTATCAGGACTTCTCTGCACCCACATGATGCTATCCTCTCGATCTCCCCTTGTGTCTATCAAGAAATCGGGCCTCGTTGGATCATGAGTCCTAAGCTCATGAAATCGGGTCTCACAAATCCACGAAACCCGATGCCACCTGTCCTCTGCGGTGTCTCCTGGACCCCATGTGTTTCGGTTAAATCGAGAAATTGTGTTTCAGGAATTTGCGATTCCTATGGCACTGTTTCACAGGACCTTCCAAGTCCCGAACTCCGATATGTGATGCCACCTGTCAATACCAAACGCTATCACTGTGGGACTCGTCGCAATTCAGACTTTCACGAATCCTCTGTGATTCTTTCGACACCAAGAATTTCGAAGTGCCGAACCCTGACTCTCCGGGATCTCGTGCCACATATCCCCGCTGAAATCAACGGTTCTAGCTCCGTCGGGAAATCGCTAATCGTGATTTCGTTCTATACGAATCCCATGACCATGGAAACCCCGATATCCCGAACTCCAATCTCTGGGGTCTTCCCTGCTCCTCCAGGCTTAAAACCTGCATGACTTTCACTAGATCTGACGACTGTTGGGACTTCGCCAGTCTTTCCTACAAATCTTGGCCGTTGGCTCCTTCTCCTTGAGGATTTCTTGAAAATGACCAAGTTCCTCTACCGAGACTTGTTCTCCAAGCCTGCGCTCACAGCTCCTACTCGAAACCTTCTTCGGCACGGACCTTCTACGCTTCCTTTCAATGATGTCGCAACAGTTCTATCGCTCCTGAGCTTATTCACTCTGACTCCTTCACAGGAATGTATGCGCCCTCCTTGCGATTAGTGTTCAACAAATTCTTCAAGTGTTGAATCCCTCAGACTCTACGCACTTCCTGCAGCAGTAGTCCTTAACTCCTTTGCTCAGATTAACAACTGAGACTTCTCTTTCCTTCAACCTGCACGCTCCTTGCACAGTTGAAACAACCCAAGTCACTTCTAGGTGAATGAGAACAAATGGTTAAACTATCTAGCCTTCATTGACGCACTCCTTGTGGATGAATTTGACTACACTCTATGTAGGAATCTCCTGGCTCTGATAGAGAAACAATTGAAACTCATTCTCTTCCTTCTCAGACTTTATTTTCAAACCCTGAAATCACATGCATAGCATATCCAAAGCAAATGCATAACCAGAAAAACAAACATTCATGAGCACACAATCAATACACACAGAGAAACAACACCAGACATGAACTTGAATCAAAGACTCTCTTCTATTAATTAAAATCTGTACATGGGTGTTCTTCACAAAGTTCTCTGTCTCCTCTTCTCTTCCTAAATTCTTGATAATAATCTGAATTATGTTACAATGTACAAAGGAGGGTGTCTATATCCGTTTTCCCTCTCGGACTCTAAAGCTATCTAATCTAGTCTTAAACATCTATCTACCTGCATTAAATCTAATAAATTCCTCCTATCTATTTCAGACATGAGCGTATAGCTCGAGGTCTAATACAACATACACAAGGTGCTTCCATAAATGGTGCATTTATACATTGGCGCATCCTCTTGGATGAAAATTCAAAAACTTTCTGCTGGCTTGTCCAGCTGTTCATTTATTTTCGTGCTGGCTCGCTTGTTGTGGCAATGCTCCTTGATGAGTTGGCGATGCTCCTGCATCACCATGAAAGGTCTTGAGGAAATTTGGGGAAAATGCTTACAAGATTGAATTACCAGATGGGATCGGAATTTATTCAATATTCAATGTCTCGGATTTGTACCCATATAAAGTTGAGGAAGCAGGAACAAGTGATGAACAAGCCGAGATTCAGTGGTGAAAGTAGATGCCAGTTGCAGAAAAACCACAGATGGAGTGCATACTGGACAAAAGAGTGAGCAGAAAGACTAGGCAAAAGAAATATTTTGAGTATTTGGTCAAGTGGAAAGACCATCCAATTGAAGATTCTAGCTAGGAGAATGAAGCAGAGATACAAAGGGATGGACAGACTGTGCACGAGCTCATGGACAGGAGCCCATGAAAATTTTCAAGCGAGGGAGTATGATGCAGGAGCATCGCCAGCATCAAGCGAGCCAGTGCGGAGACACCGGACAGCTGGACAAGCCAGCGCAAATTTTGAAATTCCCTTGAATTTAATGTGCCAACCTTAAATGTGGTAATTAAATGAAGGTGCACTTGTAAATCTAAACGGATCTTGAGCTATTCGCTCTCGTCCTTAGTAGATAGGAGGCAGTTATGATATTAAATGAAAGTTGATAGGAATTACTGTGTAGATTAGATAGTTTAGGAGGAAAGAGGGAAAACGGATATAGACGCCCTCACTTGTATCATTGTAACATCAGAGAGACAGGAAGAAGAGAGAGCAAGAGCATGCATAGAGCTGTGTAAGAACACCCATATACAGATCCTTGAATTAATAGAAGGAAGTTGATTCAAATTCATGGTGTTGTGTTGTTCTCTGTGTATGTATGTTGATTGATATGCTCATGAATGTTTACTTTCTATTGTACATTTGCTTTATATGTTATGTATATGATTTCATGTTTTTAGTTTGAAGTCTGAGAGGAAGTAGAATGAGTTTCAATTGTTTTTCTATATGAGTGAGATATTTCTTGCAAGGAGTGCAGTTGAATTGTCTGCAAGGAGTGCGTTGACAAAGGGTTTAGACAGTTAGCTTTTGTTCTCATTCACGCAAAATCGCAGTTAGATGTAAGAGTCGTGCAAGGAGTGCGCAGGCCAAGAAAAGTATCAGAGTTGCGAATCTGAGTAAGAAATTTAGAGACTGTTGCTGCAGGTGTGCGCAGAGTCGAAGAAAATTCAGACACTTGGAAGTGTTTGAAAATCTATCGCAAGGAGTGCGAGCAGGAGAATTTTCGAAGGATTGGAAAGCCATGGAAAAGTTTCTGAAGGATGTGGACCTTTGAAGGAGTCAAGGGAAGGAAGAGGCCAAGTACCCAGAAGGTCTGAAGGAAGGCATAGCGACGTTGGACCACAGGGGAATAGATTCTCAGAGGGAGAACGAATGGTCAGAATTCTCTGAGGAGGATTCGCGAGATTCCGTGAGCCATCAAATCTCATGAAAGAGAAAGAGTGTTACTGTGGATATTCTGAAAGGTTCTAATCTTAGGAGGAGTAGGACCATAGATCCAAGCGACAAGGGCCGTTGGATTCGCAAGAGGATCCCTATTTCGGGGTTTTGTGGGTGGAAGTCCCGTAATCCTTGCAACGGGAATCGCGATATCATGAAACGTGAAGTCCTGAAGGCTAAAAGAATGTTGTGGGGCCAGGAGAGTTAGAAAGGAGAATAGGTGGCACACTACTGACACAGAGTCAAACTCCATAGACCATTTCAGGATTTCATGGGTCGAAGTTCCAAACACATTGCATCAGGATTTGCGATGCCACGAAGTCTGAAATCCCGACGAGGTGGAAGACGTTGAAAAGTCAACCCCACGAGTGTATCGGCATTTTGGTATATCAAGATTCGAGAGTCGAGGAGGTGAATTTCTCGACATCGCGATCGCCAAAATCATGATAGGGAGAAATCCGAAGGGGAAAGAGACAAGGTCAGCGTTGACTGTTCTTGGGTTTCGAGGATTTGGAGCAGGGCGCTTGACCATTGGATTTGCGAAGGTGCGAAGGATGATCTCCCAAGTACAAGGGGGATTTGACGAGGTATATTGTGGGTGTATATTTCCCGATAGGGAAATAGAAGAGTTGTTAAGAGTTCTTCAGGCCGACAAGAGAGAAAATC
>JASDQU010257790.1:0-13179 GCA_032191745.1 Picea mariana | reverse complement strand
TTTCCTTTTGGATACCATAATACAAACTCTTATGTTCCTTTGAGATATCTGAAAATCCTCTTCACTGCTAATACATGTGATTCCTTTGGTTCTCCTTGAAATCGTGCCACCTGTCCAACTGCCTGCATTAGATCTGGTCTGGATGTTGTCACATATAGTAAGCTACCAATCATTGATCTGTATTGCCTCTGGTCTATAGACTTTGAATCATCATCTTTTCTCAACTTGCAACTGGTTTGCATAGGAGTGGTAACTAGTTTGCAATCTTCCATTTTGAACTTCTTTAACATTTCTCTGATATACTTAGTTTGAGAAATAAAAATTCCTTGGTTTCTTTGACATATATGAAGACCCAAAAAAAGGGATAGTCCTCCAAGTAATGACATTTCAAATTCATTCTGCACATCCTTTCAAATTTTTGGCTTAACTTGTCATTAGTACTTCCAAAACAATATCATCAACATAAATTTCAATTAGTAAAATATTACCTTGAGTTACCTTGATGTAAAGGTTGTTGTCTGCGCTTCCTTTCCATAGTTCATAGGGAGTTTTGTCATTGTTGTTTCTAAGAATTACTATGTTTTGAATGTGAATTGATGTATGCATTACATGTGTCCAAAAAATATCTGTCAATTTGGAATCCATTAGCATTGTTCAAGCCATTTTCTGTGTAATTATCATCCATTATGATAATGTTCCTTTTTATTTGAACCACTCTCTGAACCAATCTATGAATCTATTCTGTCATCCACTATCATATGTCTATCCAAACCTGCTAAGTGTTCTTACAAATCCATCTTTGTCCATACTGTCCAAGACTCTACTTGAGCAACTGTCCATAATGTTGACCCATTTATCACTATACTATCATGAAGTCTTGATTAATCTATCAAACTATACTTCTGCTAATTGATTGCTCTGAATCTGTCTTCTCAAACTATGCAAGTTGCTCGAAGGATGGTTCTTTGGTCTGTCATAGCTATCGCATAGACTCCCCCTGTCTAATATTCATATTACGTGGGAGTCTCTAAGCCAGATGGCTCAGAACAATTGTTGCTCTGATGTGTATTCATCATCATCTTCATTGGTAGATTCATCATCATATTCATTGGTAGATTCATTATCTCTCTGAGATCTGACTTCTTTCTTTCTATCTGTGGATTCATCTTTCACTACAATGCCTGAAAGTACAATCTCTTGAACTTGTTCCTTTTTTACCTGTCCTTCCTTTCTTTCAATTATTTTCTAAACCTTTTTGTATCTGACATCTTTGATTTTCTCTGTAGAATTTTCTTCATCTCATTTTATTTCCAATCTTCCGATCGCTGGTACCTGGTATTTGTTCACCTGTTATTCCTGTTTTCTTATCCATACTTTCTTATATCTGATATCAATATTCTCTTTCATGGAAGTATCGATCATGCTTCTACAATCACTAGCTATGTGTCCATAGTTATGACATTTGTAACACTCAATGTTAAGTGTGACCACATAGGCATGAACTGTTTGAACATTTCTTTTATAATCCCTGCAATTTGAAACCTTATGTCCAAAGTTAGTACAATAAAAATAATGACCATAAAATAAATTTTCATACCTAGGAGTGAATGATCTTCTTTGTGGCGTATTCCTTCTGAATTTTTTCCTTGACTGATCATAATCATGATTGAAGCTTCTTTGTGGCTTGAACATGGATGGTCTTCTTGAAGATGTATCTTCAATAGTTTTCTTAGATTCCGGTTGACCATGATTCCTTCCTTTGAGTACTTCTGCATAACTCTTTTCTATTTTCTTCATTCTTTTTTTCTAGCAACTTAGAGTGCTTCTCTTCATTCTCTACAACTGATGTGGATGTTTCTGTCTCTTCAACGTTCTTGTTGAGCTTGACGATTTTGACTCTTTGTGTGACAACTTCTTCTTCAAGATTCTCAACCTCTTCTTCTTTCTTCATTATCTGAGACTTCATGACCTCTTATGTCTCTTTGCTTCTTCAAGTTGGATTTTCAATGTAATTATTTCTTCTTCCAGTCTTCTCTCTTCTTGACCAAACTCTTCCTCAAGTTGGTTTAAGTCATTGGTTCTTTCCTTGAGATGATCCATCAATATCTTTTATGCTTCTTCCTTTTGTGTTGCTATGTTGGCTTCTAAACATTTCTTTTGATATTCTAGAGTTTCTTCAATTCTTCTGGCCTCTTCTAGTTGAGCTCTTAAATTCTTGATGACCTGCTGATCTTTTTTGGAACCTTGAACACTTTTCTTTTTCTTCATCAATTCTTTCTTGGATGACTTGTTTTCTTCTCTTTCTTTCCTTAGATATTTAATTGCACTGATCATTTTTCCTCTATAATCAATTTCTGCTTCATCATACTCTTCCTCTTCTGAATCTGTTTGACATGATAAGCATATTTCTTCTTGTTCTGTATCTACATCTTCTTTGGCATTTTCTGAATCTGTGATGGGTGAAGAATATATGCCATGTAACTTATCCCAAATTTCTTTGGCTGATCAACATTTACCAACCTTTTCTCTTACTAATTTAGGTAATCCTTCCTAGATGAAATCCATTGCTATTTTTTTATTCTTCTTCAATTCCTTCTTGGCTGCAGTCTTTGCCCTTTTTGAACTATCATATCCTGTAACAACTGATAGCAAAATATAATGTCCTTGTGTCTGTAAAAATACTTTCGTCCTTCTGCTCCACATCTCATACTTGAAACCATTCTGACCATTAAACATTGGTACCCCATTCTCAGAATAATCCATGATCTCCTTCCAGTGGTTGAACTGTTTCCTGAAGGAACCTCGCTCTGATACCAATTGTTGGATTACTGGGAGGGGGGGTGAATAAGTAATAGAGCAATTTAATCCTTTTTAACCATATAATCCAAGTGTTATATCAATGTAGCATTATCATCCAATAACTGCAGAGTAAATAAGAAATGAACAAATGAACAATCATACACATACACGGTACACCAGTGTTTTACGTGGAAACCCAAAGCGGGATAAAACCATGGAATGTTTTTTCTTATATGTCTTGAAGAATTACATTCATTGGAAGCACCAAATTCCTTTTTTTTCTAGCTGCAACTTGAAAGAGGCTCCACCCCCCTAGTTTCTCAGGCTACAACCTAAGGGAATCTCCAACTCCCCAATTCTCTGGCTACAACCAGAAGGAGGATACAACCCCCTATGTTCTCCGGATACAATGGGAAGGTGGCTACAACCACCTGTCCTTGCCCCATCCAACCGCCCTGATGTATAAGTAGAATGATGGAACCCATATCACACTATCACTGTGAGATATACTGTTGTAAACCTATACCAATCAACCTGTATCATTAACTTGAACCATGCATCAACCTGTACCTCAACCTGTAATCAACCTGTACCATAAACAAGTGAATCAACCATGCACCAACCTGTACCAACCAACCTGTAATCAACCTGTACCATAAACAAGTGCATCAACCATGCACCAACCTGTACCTCAACCTATACCATGAACAATTGCATCAACCATGCACCAAACCTGTACAAATAACTTGTCACAACAACTTTTCCAAACAACCTATCACAACAACCTATCTCATCAATGTTATCAACCAAATTAGATCTACTCACCAAGATCAATCACCAAGACAACTCTCAAATATGTGCATCAACCAAGTATAACACAACAACTCATAATCATCACCAAGATCAATATGTGCTTCTAATAATTCAAGTATGTTGCATCATTCATAAACCATGTGTCAACAATACTACTGACAAGTTCCTCCAACCATGTACCAAGTATGTACCAATCATGTATCAACTACTCATCAACTATGACTCATCAATATGTACCAACATCATCAACTATACACCTCATGTATGTGCCAACTCATCAACTACTTGTCTCAACCATGTACCTGGCATGTTCCTCAACCAAATTCCCTCATCAATTTCATCATCCAAATCTGATTTTTAACTTTGTAATAGATTTGGTGTATATGATCACATTCCTGCAAACCTTCCTTAACTTTAACAACAAGAGACTAGCATTTTCATCAAATGTTTCTTTAGTCTCACATGCCTAGATTTGGATTAGTCAAAAACCCTAAATTGAAATAATCATAAATTTGTCCCTGTAATGAATAAATATCTGAAACTAATACACAATGTTCTTCAGTGTGTTCTATGCAATTCCTCCAGGTGTATTTCCTAGTGGTACGTTGAATCATGATACTCATCCAATACCTTGGGCCTTTAATCATTTCTCTCTTGGTATGTCAGACATGTCTTCTCACTTGCCATCCTCTATCTCGTCGCCTTATGTGAATCTTAGTTTTGGGTCTGGAGGCATGATTCCTCCTTATTCTCCTTTTTGGTTTGGTGGGATTCATATCCCTCAACCAACTCTTACAGTAGGAGGTTTGAATCTTCCTTCCTATGGATCCAATCCTAGATTCACTTTTCTAGGAGCAAGTGCTCAAATGGGAGGTCATTCTTGTTACAGAATAATCCCCCTGCGAACAGGTGGATCTTGCCTTGGATTAATGACCCCTAGACCAAGACAGAAAGATACAAATGGACACTAACATCCCTTTGAGATTTGTTTAACTAATTGAAAAGAGAGAAGGAGAAAATATGATTGTACCTATTTTCGGTGTTTGTCCTCGCTGCTCCACTTTGAGCTTGATATCCAAACTCTTTCACATAGCTTGATATATGAAAAACCATGGACAACAAAGAGAAAACAAGGAAACTCCTACTCTACCACATTAGATTAAACAAATTCATCTATAGTAGACAAGCATATGTAAAGATACACAAACTAGAAGGAAATGGGCCAAGTATATTATTAAAATGAGATCCTAAAGAGAATACTTACAAACATGGATGATGATGCAACATTCCTCGAAACTCCCCTCATCCAGCCCTTGCACGATGCTCCCAAGATCAGAAGTTTGATATCCAAATCTTCCTCCTCTTCTCCATGGAAATCCCTCATTATATAGGGTTTGGAGGCTTAACCACTATGGAGAAGATCACTCATTAGATCCACTAAAATGGGATCTCCAATATTTGTAGGGAGAAAACATCTCTTCAAGGATTTTAGGTAGAAAATATCTCTCAAGGATTTTAAGGAGGAAATATCTATCAAGATCCACCAAATTAGGATTTTGGTTTGAGAAAATATCTAAACCATCCGTGAGGTTCTCAACCTCTCCTTGAAAATAGGAAACTAAATGTGAGGTGGATTCTCACACTAAATTAATTTCTTTTTTATGAATATTAATAAATAATTCATGTGCACATAATATTTTGACCTTCATATAATATATTTCTCCTCCACATTGACTAGGGATTATGACAAATGTTGTTCCATGGTGTCAGTGTATGAGACACTTTCATGACACTTGTGACACTAAGGGTGAGGTACTTAAGTGTGGAGTTTTGGTGTGTAACATATTTCCCTCTAAAGTGTGAGGTCAGAAGAGAAACTGATGGCCGGAACACTTTACAATTCTTCAATGCAAGGGCGTGGAGTTGGCGAACCTAGAAGAAGATCCAAACAACCATTAAACAATATTAATATATTTTCCATTTCCAAAGAAGACATACCTATGCTCAGAATACGAGATGACTAAAATCACGACCGCTAACCAATACACTATGGATCCATGAAAAATATTGACTAAGGATATGGCCACCAAAGAGACAATGTGGATACATACCTCCATGAAATGCACTGATTGTAGCCACTAAAAATACACAGTGGATATACAAGATGATTAAACATAGCCACAGACCAATACAATGTGGATCTATGTGACAATATATATACCAGCATGCTCAAATGATCTCCCTTGCAGCCCAGGAAAAGAAGATAATAGAGTGAACTCTCAACCCAGGGTCTTCGTCGCAATCCCGATGTGGTATGAATATATCCATGTGAATAGATGTCTTGATGTCGAATCATGGTAGAAACCACTTTATTACCGATCATTGAGGTAAACCATTAACAAGTGCGAGGGAAATCACCAGTGATGTCAATGACTCCCAAGGTACCCTAGTACATTCCAACAAATGTGAATAAATGAGTTGAAGTCGAACATTTGTGTAATAATTTGATCAGAGGTCAATGATTTGAACCTACTATTGGATATGATGATTCCTTCCATTGACACATGCAGGTACCAAGGTACTAACTGGTTTCTAACTCTAATTCTAGGATGATCTGTTGAAGTTGACAGGAAAATACACATTGAAGGAGGGCCTTGATGCATGATGTATCATCGACACAAAACTGACACAGGAAAGTGATGTAAGATGGTGAATCAAATGAGTATGGACTGACACAGGAAATGGAAACTAGAAATAATGTAGATGGATGGTTTGAAGTGAAAATTCCCTTGAACATGATGAGGCACGGCAACTGACTTGGCAATATTGACTCGATGAGTACCAAAAATGTAATGTGATGGCAATACGAGAACTCTTCAACTGGACGAAAAATTATGGTGACACATGGAATTGGTATGACTCAAAGACAAGCAGATTACCCAACTGTAAGAAGAGACACAAATATGTGCCATATTCAAGGGACACAATAGCTGCCATAAAGGATTCCCAAAAACTTGACCCACTTCCTTCAATTTTTTCCCCCACCCAGATAGATGAGTACCTCTTTTTAATTTAATGAGATCGAGGAGGATAACACATGCTCGATATAACCCACCATCAGTAAGTTCCTCTACCTTTTTTTAACGAACTAGAAGAAGTAAGGGTTCGTTCCCATATGGGTCCTTCAATGTGTAGTTTAGCGAGTCCAGAGAAAGAAAACTCGGTGGTTTTTCATGTTTAGAGAGTCTGAAAAGAACTTAAAGGCGACTCGAGGGTTGTCCTTTTTCGTAATTTTAGTCTCCAAGGTATGAAAAGGCATAAAATGATACAACAGATAACTCTTCTAATCATGCTTGATTAGAGTGTTCATTTTTCTTAATTAGTCTCATGAGGCCGAAAAAGAGATAAACTGTCACCCGAAAGACACCCTTTCAAACCTTTTAACGAGTATGAAAAGAAGCAAGATCACTCGACAATATTTTCATGTTTAGAGAGTCTGAAAAGGGCTTAAAGGAGACTCCAGGGGGGTTCCTTTTTCGTATAACATTTACAAGTCTGAAAATTTGATAAAAGTATACTTGGTCACATTCTCATGTATTTACGAGCACGAGAAAGAACAAATACTAAGCTTGGTATTGGTTTCATTTTTACATAAGCTTGAAACAAAATTAAACTATGCTTGTAATTTCCCAACGTAATTTCCAAAGGTTTTGCATGGATACCCATGGATGGTTGGTACTCTGCCCTCAGCTTGAAAAGCTAGCGGCTTAAGTCCAGAATGATAATCAAAGGCTGGAGACATGCCCCCCCAAGCTTCATTTCATTCGTCAACGTTTATATTGTCACCTATTTCTGTACCGGATGAGGAAAAAGGTCAACTGACAAAGGCAGATGAAAGGAAGGTTCAAATACGACACCTAATGAAATACTTGACTCAATATCTACAAGATCTAGCTAAAGACTTGACTCAATATCTATGAGATCTAGTGAAAATACTCAACTTGATAGGAGATGTGACTTTTTCTTTTTTTAACGAGCTTGACACATGAAAAGAACTATGCTCAAGACCTCTATTTCATTTTTAAATGAACTTGCCACAAAGAAGAAAAACTATGCTCAAGACCTTTTTTTCATTTTTTAACGAGCTTTCCATACAGAAACAAAACTATGCTCAAAACCTCTATTTCATTTTTTAACGATCTTGCCATAGAGAAGAAAAACTATGCTCATGGCCTCTACTTGATCATGGCTTCCAAGAGGACAATGCTCTGGAAGGAATACATGTCAAGGGACAAACATCAACCATGGCTTCTAGGATATATTTGCTAGATGGAATAAAAACACTCTAGAAGGAGTACATGTCGACGACCTCGATAAGGGTAGGGATATCTAGATCTAATAGCCATATCAAAGAGATGACCATGTCAACTACCAAATCTAAGTTAGGAGAAGAGAGAGATTCCCTCTCGTGTGGAGTTGAACACATGTGGGAGGTCATTACATAATTGACCTGCGGTGGGGTGGACATCGTTGGCATGTATGGACCATTAAGGGAAGGCGGAAGGTTGACCATCATATGAGGGTCAATGAATGAAAGTTGGTCGATCGTTACTATGTTTCCATTGTGAGGGAAACATATCACTCGAAAGAGAGTGGACACAAAATCTCTCATAATGTAGACATATTCTCTTCCTAGGAGCAGGTTAAAGTCCAAGGGTTCATGAACTACCATCACATTGACGTAGACCATTTTTCCTCCCAAAGTAACCAAAAACTGAGGAAGGATCCCTAAAGGTGAACTAACTCTTATGTCAAAGGTCAACAGATTCTAAGTCATGGGTGCAAGCTACGGGGAACCAAAATCTTTCCAAGCATTCATGGATAAGATGCTTATAGAAGAACCTTCATCTATTACAGTGTTATAAATATTTCTATCACAAACTTGCACAGTGATTTAGAAAGGCACACAAGAAGGAAGACAAGGTTCTGTCAAATGATTCCAATTAATAGAAATCATCTGATTGCTTGAAGGGGGTGCCATTGGGACAGGCAGAGTGCACCCTTATCCGGGTGAATCAATATTAATGAGGTAGACCTAAGAGACATCCTCACTCTTTGAATGAGGAGTGGTATCGACCGATGATAGCACCATATCGACCACTTTCGTTGCACTCTTCAAGGGAGGAGTGGGATCAATTGATGACGGAACTAGATTGACCACTTTGGCACTCTTTGAGGGAGGAGTGGGATCGATCGATGACAGAACTGGATCAACCACTTTGGCACACTTCATATGAAGAGTGGGATCGATCAATGATAGAAATGGATTGACCACTTTGGCACTCTTCATATGAAGAGTGGGGTTGATCGATGATGGAACTGGATCGACCACTTGGGTTTCTAGCTCAACTGGGGATGAAACCAGATTGACCACCTGATCAACTAGAATGACCAGGGATGGAATCGGATTGACCAGTCCATTAAAAAATAATAGGTTGGGAGATATCTTACGATAACTTGTTGGAAGTTTAAGCTTTTCCAAAAAATAAGAAGCCTCGTCCATGCAAGGGAAAAGGTGAGAGTAATGATTACCTTTTCATAACATACAATGAAATTTGGAAGTTCTATTCTTCTTACCAACCTTAATGTCACTAGTTGATGGGGTGTCACTAGCATGTTTAGCAGAGGTTGATGATGTGGAAGGCCAAATTTCTAAGACCTTGGGGAGTCCAGATAAATCCCTCAGAAAATGGTCACCGTTACAAACCCTGCAAGGGAATTTGGGTTTAGGATTATTCATTTTAGACTATGGAGAAGATCACTCATTAGATCCACTAAAATGGGATCTCTAATACTTTTAGGGAGAAAATATCTCTTCAAGTATTTTAGGGAGATAATATCTCTCAAGGATTTTAAGGAGGAAATATCTCTCAAGATCCACCAAATTAGGATTTTGGTTTGAGAAAATATATCAACCATCCATGAGGTTCTCAACCTCTCCTTGAAAATAGGAAACTAAATGTGAGGTGGATTCTCACACTAAATTAATTTCCTTTTTATGAATATTAATAAATAATTCAGGTGCACATAGTATTTTGACCTTCATATACGATATTTCTCCTCCACATTGACTAGGGATTGTGACAAATGTTCTTTCATGGTGTCAGTGTATATGTGACACTTTCATGACACTTGCGACACTAAGGGTGAGGTACTTAAGTGTGCCATTTTGGTGTGTAACAATTCTACTTATTACATCTCATCCATCTATCCTTCTTCCGCTATGTCGGTTCCTACGAACACTTTTCACACGGCGTACCTCCATCTTTCCTTTGGTGTTTCATCTGGAGGGGAGTCAATTTTATAGTATGGGAAACACCCTTCACAAAGTTCCTTCGTCTGGGGGCTACATATATCCTCACCTAAGTAACCTTTGTCATGTCTCTTTCTCTTCCCAAGAAACTTCCTCGATAACAATTCCCTTACAACCCTTTATGAATCAGTTTGGAGGAGGATACTATGCTGTCGGAAAAGGCCATGGTGTATACTAGAACCCTTCCTGGCCCGCAATATCTCAAAACAGGTCTTTCCTGGAACCTTCTTCTCAAATGCCGCAACCAACCACCACTATTCATGCTGAAATCACAAGTCCAGTCACTGTAAGTCATACTAGCATTATATCACCAACCTATGCTAGTCATGTTGGAGATAGGTCAACGACCTCCACAAGTCATGTTGAAGACCAACAACCAACCACTACAAGTCATGTTGGGGGCACAACTCTAGTCACTACGAATCAAACTGCACATACATCACCAACCTATGTAAGTCATGTTGGAGATATACTACTAGCCTCTGTAAGTTATGCTAGGAGCATGTCACCAACCACTGTAATTCATGCGGGGGAATTCATACAATTGAGAAGCATCGACGTATAAGATGTAAGCCCAAGTTCCTTTGTAGGATTTGCAAAGGAGATCACCTTACTCATTTGTTCCCTGCTACTGCTGTGGTACAAGAAGCATGGTCCTTGCTTGGGGGTCCTTTGGGTTATGAATCATCTTTGGTTTCCCAACATTCTAGTCCTTATTTGGTTGATAAAACGGTCATGACGATTCAATCTTTGGCTGACACCCCTCTTCTTTTCGGGGGTGATGCGTCTCTTGACCTTGTTGTCTCGCATCCTGTTCAACCAATGGTCGTGTCGATGCAATCTTCGGCCGACACCACTCCTATTTTTGGGGGTGATGCATCTCTTGACCTTGTTGTCTCGCATTCTATTCAACCAATGGTTGAAGAAGTGGTCGTGTCAATTCAATCTTCAGTCGATCCCACTCTTCTCTTGGAGAGTGACAAGTCTAAGGAATTGACATTGCCGATGCAATCTTCGATCAATCCCACTCTTCTTTTGGGGGGTGATACGTCTTTCGACCATGTCCTTAGCATTTCTATTCTTGTACCTTCTAAATAGGGGAGCATTCCACTCTCTTCGAGTATGCTCCCTCCAAGTCCTAGGATGGTTTCCTTTGATTGGGATGATCTTGTAGAGCCTCACATTCCTTCTTCTACACCCTTCCAGATAAGGGGCATTCTTCGATATATTGTAGATAAAGTCTCCTTTGCAAGTATTTTATCCTCCTCGGCTTGGAAAGTTTTGTGTTTTCCCAAGCTTGTGTCATCTATTTGTGAGTTTCTGACTTTTGACAAAATTACAACGCGAGAGCCCTGGCATCCCCCATGATATGCTGCTTAGAACAACATCCTTGAGCCTTAGTTAATCTCTTTTCTGACTTGTCTCTTTCACAATCATTAAATGGATTTGAAAGGAAGTATATTTGATGTAAGTTTAACCCTTTTTTGGACCAAGTAGACTAATTTCGAAAAAGGAACACTCTAGTCAACATTGGCTAGAAGAGTTCTCCTGAGTATCGTTTTATACTTTTTCAGACCTAGGGGACTAAATTTATGAAAAAGGACATTCTTTGGAGTTAAGTTGTAATTTCATTCCAATATCCTTCTTGTAGTATTGAGCCTATTAACGGTTCCTTCTTTCCCGTTATAAGCCCATTACCTCAGCAATTTGCATCACTAGCCAAGCATATCCTTGTTTATATCCTTTGCAGCTTGACACCCTATACCCTTAGAGGAAACATTCCCCAGAGTGTCCATGTCCTGCGTGCACCTCCTTGCATTGAGAATAGGTATGTTCCACTGTTAGAACCAGTTTCTAACTCATGACACTCATTTCCTCCTCTATATCATAGCATTCATTTTTCTATGAAAAAACAAGAAACGATGGGTGAGAAAAGAATATTATCTCATGTTGGCAGCAATCGTGTCACCTTTCAACAGAGAATTTTTTTTTGAGTCCATTTGTCATCCAAAGTTTGGGTTTAGCATGAACTTAGGAAGCTGAGCTCGTTACTTAGAGTTTACTACTCTGACTGGTTACTCTTCGAGTCCCTATGGAGATTTTGATTGGTGCCTCCTGCGTCACAAAGTTTCATTATCAAGTCTATGTTGTCGAAGTCTTCCATATGTCTCATGCTCTTGTTCAAAGGATGTCTATAAGCCTGTGTCAGCCATTTATTAGAACTCTTTACTTTTCATGTTGGCCATACCCTTAGTGTGTCTCATAGTTACATGAAGTCGTAGTCCTACCGTGCACACTAGTCCTACTTTCATCATGGGTTGGTAACCTTGAACCTAGCAGTCGACATCTTCTCATTGGTCATTGACTAGGGGGTTTCCCTTGTGTTCAACTGATCTAGATTTTATGAGCATAATGAAATGACTACAGATTATTAACAAGTTCTCAACAAAAAATAACAGAGATACAGTAAAACTAGTTTTCTATTCAATAAGTAAATAAGTTGAAACTATAAAATGTAGCGGAAACAAGCTTGCTGGAATGGTGGCGGCTTATCTCTGAGAAGAGATGTGACGATTGTGCTCATTCACAAGAAGATCATTAAAATGCGGATTTGAAGGCATTTTTACAATAAAAATGAATGCAAAAAACCCTACACATCCAAAAACCTAACCCTAGGAGATGAAGTGCCAAAAGTTATGTGGGCTCAGTCTGGGTAAGTTAGTACATCAACTTCTCGGGGTCGTAACTTTTGCATACGATCTTCGTTTTAGGCGTATGATAGCCCATTGGAAAGGTATCATCAAGGATATTCATTTTCGGGGCTCAATCATTCCTTTGTGTATCATTTTGAAGCTCGATCACAAAAAACCTTTATTTAGGCCCTCAAAATGGCCCCGAAAGTTAAACCTGCTAAAAATAGTAAATTGCCAAAATTGCCAGAACATTGTTTTGAGCCAGTTGGAAGAGGTGGGTGGCCACCAATATCCACCTGGATCAATCCTTCCTCCTTAGGAAGAAATGGTATCCATTACATTGAGTTCCCCCATTAGATGAGGAAATTTTTGTTGAATTTGGACCCAGGTGAGCCACTTGCCTTGGTGCAGGAGCTGCCCTACTTTGACAACTCGATAAAGATGGATCCTTTGTTGTCGAGTTCCCTTGATAATGTGTCCACAATTTTGTTAATGTTTATG
>JASDQU010257787.1:751-14607 GCA_032191745.1 Picea mariana | reverse complement strand
CCACATCCCAAACATCATTCTTTACAATGGACTGGTACTCTTCAACCATGGTATCCTTCCATTCTTTCTTCTCTACAACTTCTTCATAACTAGTAGGCTCAGCATCAATAATGTCACTTAACAATGCCATGTAACTAGAGTATGGTCGTGGTCTTTTGCTTTCTCTGAAGGATCCATCTGGAGCACCATACTTCTCTACATCCTAAATAATTTCTCGAGCCCAAGCTGGTCTTCTCTTCTTAGTATTCATCTCTCGAGATGAATCTATAGGTCTCTGTGGTTCTTCCATATCATGATCTTCTAGTACAACATCATCACCTGCATTTGTATCTGTAACTCTGGGAGCTTCAGGTTCCTCATCCTGAATCTCATCTGAAAGATTTTGTCTCGATCTATTGAAAGTTGCATCCTCATTGAAGGTGACATCTCTGCTAGTCTCAATCTGTCGATGACCAGGGATGTAAACTCTGTATGCCTTTGATGTCTCACTGTATCCAACAAATATACCCTTCTTATCTTAAGGGTCCAACTTCAATCTCTTGTCCTTGGGGACATGCACATACACTAGACAGCCAAATATCCTCAGGTGGTTGACTTCTGTTTTTTCACCTGTAAACATTTCTTCTGGTGTTTTGTTCCCAAGTACAAGGTGGGGACTTCTGTTTTGTACATATACTGCGGTTCGGGCTGCTTCTGCCCACAGATGCATCGGTAAGCCTTGATCATGGCCTTTACTGCTTCCATGATTGTACGGTTCTTTCTTTCTTCCACACCATTCTGCTAAGGATTGTAGGGAGTAGAGAGCTCCCTCTTAATCCCAACTTCCTTGCCGAATGCCTTGAATTCATCTTATGTGAATTCTCCTCCATTATCTGACCTTAATATCTTTATCTTCTTCTCAGATAGGTTTTCAACAAGTGCCTTGAATTCTTTAAACTTGTTGAATACTTCAATCTTAGCTTTCAAAAAATAAATCCAAGTTTTACATGAGAAATCATCAATAAATGAAACATAGTATACATACCCGCTAAGTGAAGTGGTTGTCATTGGTCCACACACGTCTGAATGTATAATGTCCAAGACTCCTTTGGCTTTGCTATCACTGCTTGGAAATGGTTTCTGCACGTGCTTACCTTGTGTGCATCCCTTGCATATGCCTTCATGATCCACTTGGATTTATGGCAAACCTATCACCATCTTGCTCACGATCGATAGGGCTTTGTAATGTATGTAAGCAAATCTTCTATGCCATAGTTCACTTGGAGTGACTGTAGTGTGTACTAATCCTGAAACTGAATGTCCCTTTAACTTGTGTAGGCCTCCTTGGACACCATTCACTACAGCATCATCAATAGATTTTCCTCTCAATAGATTTTCCTCTTGGCCACATGAGGACTTCACCATCAATGAAGGCAACTCTGAATCCTTTCTCATCCAAAGCTGAGATGGAAAGGAGATTCTTCTTCAAACCAGGTACATACAAAACATCCTTCATCTTCATAGGTTTTCCCGAATCTAACTTGCAAGATGATTCTCCTACTCCTTTCATGGGGTATTGATAGTCATCACCGAGCTTCACCTTGTGAGATGAATCTTTCTGAACTAAATCTGAGAGAGATTCCTTGTAAACAGACATGTGCTTAGAAGCACCACTATCAATAAGCCATGTGTCACTTCCATGACTGACAGTACCTATAAGAGTTGACATTAATACATATTCTTTACTTGAGTCTTCATCTTTGGTTTTCTCATGATCAGGTTCATCATCTTCTGTGGTATGAGCATGATGTCTTTTATACTTTCCTTCTCTGACCTGACCTTTGGAGTTGGAACAGTTAATGGCAATGTGTCCCATCTTCTGACAGATGAAGCATTTGTAATTTGAGAAATCTTTCTTAAACTTGTGTGTATTGTTGGAATTTGGGTACCTTGGAAAGTGGTCCCCATGTGTTTATGAGTCTCTAAACACAAAGGGGGAGACTATTACCCTTGTACTTTACTGTATGATTCTAATTTCACTTTGACTTAGGAGATTTAAGTCAAAAGTGAAATATGTCACGTAAGTCATAAAGTGACAATTAATTCACAATGTGGGTGAATTAATAGACATAAAGCAACTAAGGAAAGTGGGTTTCCTTAGTGAGATTTTTGGATGAGATCTCACCCATTGATTAGACTTGTCTAGATTGGATCTAGGCCATTGATCTATTAGGGCTTGGCCAAAGGAGGCTAAAGTGAGGGTATAGTGCATTTTGAGATTCATTCTTCACTTGTGAGTTTTGGAGAAGAGGAGGGACGCATTTCTCAAGGAGAGGAGGGCGCACTTGTATGAGAGCTTGAGGAGGAAGCTTTTGTTGGCTTGAGCTTGCATGGAGAGGTTATCCATGGAGGTTTAGCTTCCATGCTTGTGAGGGCGCATGCTACATGGAGGAGGGGCACATGCTACTAGAGGAGGCGCGCATCTTGAGGAGGAGAGGCGCATCTAGTGGTGGAGGGTACTCATTATGGTTGGTTCCATTGTGTTGAGGAGAGGATTCCTTGATGGGAGATGGAGGGCGCATAGCAAGGGAGGATTCCTTCTTGGTTTGAGTTATTGCTTGAGTAGGCGCGCATTTGAGAGGAGGAGGCTTCATTCATTGTTTTGTTCACTTGAGGAGGAGTAGGAGGAGCAAGAGGATGAGAACAAATGCATTGGGAGAGGAGAGCTAGGGCGCATGCGTCCATGGAGAGAGGCATCCAGCTTAGGCCTCAGTTATTTGATGGTGATCACATCTGCTAGGAGGAGGGCACACCATAGGAGTGGATGCACAGCTACCTGGTAGCAGTTTCACTTGGAGGAAGCCAGTTCTGACAGCTTCAGTGGAGAGGCAGCACAGGAGAGCACATTCTTGTGGAGGGATTTCTTCATTGGGTCAAAGAGGAAGGAGAGCGCTTCATTTGAGTGGAGAGAGCAACAAAGGGAGAGGGCGCACCTGAGTTTGGGCACATCTCTCATTGGATCTTGTGGCAAGGCTTGTGAGGAGCTTGCTATGTATACAGGTTCCTTTGTATTGTATTACTTGTTGTATCTCATGCTTTGATCATCATTATATAGACATATATCCCAAACTGGTTTTCCCCGGGGGATTTTATCCAGGGTCATGTTGACCAAAACTACCTGTGTCAAATTTATGCATGCTTAGAAGTGTAGATCGACATCTTAAAGTTAAAAGATCTAGAGGTAGTGTTATGTGTTTTAAGTTATATTGCATGTGCTAACATTGAGTAAAGAAAACACTTGCAAGGGCACCTTAAAAGAGCACTTAACCATCAAATAATGAGCAGAAAGTTGGGCGACTGTTTGTTGTCCTAAAACAGCAAGAAAAGACAGCCACATAGTTGAAACTTAGAGCCATACTAAGGTCAAGGACAGACCTTAGGTGGCAACCTCATAGGACCTCAGAAAATGTACATGTATTTTGTAATCCATGAGGCTTCTTGTGTGAATGAGCTTCCTTCTTGCTCTTTCCTTTTCTAGCATGAGCTGCTAGAGCTTGATTCTCTTCATCGCCTACTTTCTCTTCTCTTGCTGCCAATATGGCTTCTTCCTGAGTAYAATCCTCCCATGGTTTGTTAAACCTTGTTAGATTTCTTTTCGAACATATACCCTGAATGAATGATTCCCAAGATCTAGGGAGACCATTCAATGTAGTCATCACCAACTCAGATTCTTCGATTGTGTCTCCAATGGCTTCATGTTGTTCTTTGATTTGAGACACCCTTGTGAAGTATGATTGGATATTTTTTGAACTCTGCATCTTCACATTCTTGAGTTGAGTCCTCAAGGTCATCTTTCAGTTGATATTCTTGCCTTCATACAATCAGGATAAGGCATCAAACATTTGCTTGGGAGTTGTCAATGATGAGACATGGGGGATCAAATGATCTTTGATAGAAATAAGCAATGATTCTCTTTGCCTTAACTAGGTTCTTTTTGTACTTTTCTTTGACCTCATCTTCGTCTGGTTCTGGAACTTCTTTTTTTACGAAATATTCTAGATCATTCTCTTGTAGACTAAGCATCACTCTGTACTTCCATGCTCGGAGGTTATCTGGTTCTGGAACTTCTTTTTTTACGAAATATTCTAGATCATTCTCTTGTAGAATGAGCATCACTCTGTAATTCCATGCTTGGAAGTTATCAACGCCTTCAAGCTTCTCATCAAGCTTGGTACTGGGTGCCATCTTGTCCTTCAACAGAAATATAATAAGAGAGAAAAAACTTTTCAAAGAAAGGTTTTGTACTTACCAGAGAGTGTTATGCCAAGGTGATCAGTTCTAGCTTCAATCTGCAACTGCCAAAGGCGTCTTTGAGCTACGATTTATGAGGAAACCCTAATTTTTCAAAATGTAAATTTTGGAATTCTGCTATGAGGGAAAGGTGCGCCTTCCTTAGGCGAGTTTCTTGGTGGTTTTACTTTGACTAGGGTCCTCCAAAAAGTGGGAGAAATCACCTTCTAGGGTTTTGTGCAGTTGTTGGCAGTTACAGCACCAGTTGCAAATTTCAAAACTTCGTCAAACTAAGAATCTAAACCCAAGGAGAGATGCACTAGGGTTAGGAGAGTCTTCCTATGGTCTTAAATTCCCCAGTGAGTTCCTTCTAGACTATGAAAATGGCTTCTTTCAAACCCGCTCTGATTCCATGTTAAAATTTCTCTTAAGCAGTTAAGTGTGCTCAGTATTCTTTAACTTTAGACTATTAAAAAAATAACTGCATGCATAAGGATCACTGAAAGAAAGACATCCACAGTATACACAAGATTTATCCTGGGAAACCCTCATGGGGGAGAAAACCCAACAAAGTTTCTTCAATATCGATTCTTCAACAAGTACAATGTCTCTCTCAAGAGAGATCTCACCAAACAAAAGATAAAGTAGAAAATCCTAACCAGAATAGGGTAGTGCACCACTAGACCAAGATAGTCCTCCAACAGATAAACAAAACCCTTCACCAGAACACCCTTCCTCTATAGTTGTGTCTCCTCCTTAGACTTGCGCACTTCTTCTTGTGTGAGAGAGCTTATTGTGTGTGTTCTCCAAGTGAGGCGCCTARCCTCTTATAAATACAGGTTGAACCACCCAAAATTAGGTCAGGGCCGACCTGTACACTTTACCCCCTTTTAATTTACAATTGACTTTTGTCAAGGCACAATAGGGCCAACTTTTACAAAGGCACAATACAGTCGACTTAACAAATAATATAATATTGTTCYTTAGGGTTTTGTCTTGGTCTAATACAATAAGAATATCTTCCGAAGCTACTCAAACTTCAACATTATTTTTAGCAATTGAGTCTAAAAATGTATTTCATGCATGCATGACTTAGACTAGGAGTAATCTCATAAATAGATTAGGGTTTTGGTCTCAACTAAAACTATAAAGACAAGTCAAGATAGAGAGTTCAAACACACAAGAACACATGAACAATTGAGCAAATTGAACAACTGAGAGAGAGCAGGCAACCAGGGAAGAGGCGTTTCTGGGCAACACACAGTTTGAGAAAACAGTCTGTACAATCATGCAAACGGTACAGTATGGATCCGTACAGTCGTATGGACAGGTCCCTATAGTGGTACAGAACAGTTCTGTACATGTTGTCTTGCAAGTCGTACAACAGTTTTCTGTTGTTTCTGGTTTTTTTCTAGCATGTTGTACCTCTCATTCAAGCTATACAAGCTTAGTTCAAGGTGATTTTGATAACCATGCARCTACTAGTTTTAGGCAACTTGTGGAGGTTTCCTTTTAAGTTTTTCGAAGGAATGAAAAACTAGTTTTGAAGGAGTAATTATATGTGTTGTGTGAAATCAATTTTTATGCTTCCRCTATTTAATTTCCAGCTATTGTGTGATTAATGCTATGGTCTACAATAACTAAAGCCAGCAATCTACTTGTGATTGAGATCATAAGGACTTTAGTCACCTAAGGCTTGAGGAATTTTCACAAATTCTCCAACAAACCCTAATCCRATCCAAGAAGAAAAATGCAGAAATATAGCAATATTTCAAGAGAGTGCGCAATAGGTAAGATGCACTTAGGCCTTTGAATCCATAAACCACTTGAATGAATTATTTGCAAATGAGTTGAGTGGTTTATTTACACCACTCAAATAGGGTTTAGGCATTAAGCTCCAAGAGGTAACTAGGTTAGCCTTAGCCCAAATAAACTAAAAATACAATTAAGTGTAATAAAAGGGTTTACTACCCAAAAAGTAGGTCCATTAAAGACCTCAATACCCCAGATAGTAGGTTGGCACATGGCCACTAGTGAAGATTAGCCGTAAAATCTCAACACTCCCCTTAAGCTAAACAAGGAACCACAAAGACAGCATTACATCCAAAGATCATCACAATACCCTCCATAATGTTGAGTTGGGATCATCAAGAGCCATACCACTAACAAAGAAAGCCCTCACGATCTATATTGGGATTGATCGTGCTAAAAAGAAACTTCAGTAACACGCTCATATTTGTTAGGTAAAGGAGTGCTAGCTGAAATAAGGGCCCATGATGGGGGCAAATCAGATCGTTGAGAAGGTCGTGCAAGAAAGTCAATGGCATCGGTAAGAGTAGCAATAACCCACTTGGGCAAAGAAGGCAACAATGAAGTAGTAGAATCATTGTCATCATTGTCATCATTGTCCAACAATGGCACATCTATGTAGAAGATGTCATCACTAAACTGGATATCACTAGAATGAGAGGGATCACCATCTGCAAAGGGCCTATCATTGTGATACATGTTACAACAAAATACAGCACCTCCATATGATGTAAAGTCCCAAGCATCAAGAGGCTAGTCTTGTGAAACTCAGAAAGGCTATCCACTATCACCATAATAGCTCTTCCTTTCACTTTTGGTTTCTCCAACTCAAGGGGGGATTCCCTAAGGATAGGATTGCTAAGGCTATAGAGTGGAGGCACGGGGTAATTTATGAAGAGTAAGACTTAACAAAACATGGTTGTCGTAGTATATGAAATGGGAAAATGAATGGTGTGAGAAGGAAAGATGAAGGAACACCCCAAGACCGACTGCTTAATCACACATTGGGAAAATGTAGTCAAGGAAGCATAGATCAAAGAGGGAAAGTGCATGAAAATGTAAGGCAATAGAGCTTCTATGCATGCCACAGATCAGCCTCAGCTTGCTGATTTTTATAGCAGAAAATTACCTTGGAAGGGTAAAGGTGCCATACTTTAGCATTGTTATGAACATGAGGTTATGTTAATCTAGCAAAAATTGGGTTAATTAGATGAAAGGTTAACACAACAACAACAGCAATAAGAGGGATAACATCCTCACATTACTTTATCCAAATGACACATAATTCACTATAAGGCATTTGTAACATCCTACAAGGATCTCCTACTACAAAAATCAACATGTGAAAAATAAGTGCACAATGAAAGCCTCACATAAAATGAAAATATACCTCCAATCCTCCATAAGGCTCCAAGCATATGATGTACAAATGAAGTCCAAGGGGATAGCTCCTCAATCCCCAAAGTCTCAACAATGATTACAATGAAGAGAGAGCTTCTCTTTATAGAGTGAGCCTCTTCTCTCATACAATAAAATATTATTATCCTTCTAACTAACTCCATGACAAGTCAAACAAATAGTAAAATAGTGTAGTTAGATCTCTCTTCAATCCATGGTTGACCAAATCAAGGCATGTGGACACTAGCCTCTCAAGACAACTCGCCCTCATCAAAAATAGTAGTGAAAGAACAAGATAATGCTCATGAGAGGGGGTGTAACACTAAAAATAGGGACCATACCAAGTCAAATGCCAAGTGTCCACATGGAATGTGCCCTCCAAGAATGCAAGCATGCAAAATATAACAAAATAATTCTCCACATAGGAGGATGTGTTTCGAGGTCAAACTAGGAGAACTCACTAAGTGTGCCCTCCATGATTCATGAAAGAATAAAACATATAATAATCCTCCTAGGAGAATGCTTCATAAAGACCTCCAAAAATAGCAAGAAGTCCACAAGATGCATACAACCAATCCACATCTGTGAATCCCAAGGAAACCAACTCCATCGATGAACGTGCAAGATGCCAAGTAGATGGAGCGCTCCACAAGAAAGGATGTGGTCAACCCAAAAAATAGAAAGTAGAACATATCTTCACTTGTGTGTCCTCCAAGACAATCACCAAAAATAGCAAGAAGAAACTTTCACATGTGTGCCCTCCAAGAAGAATCTCCAAAAATAGAAAGGAAACCAAGCAAGAGCATGCAAAAACCACACGTGTGGCCATCCAAGTATGCCACTTGCCTCCCAATAAATGCCCTCCATAACCACATCAAATAAAATAATATATGTGCTAAGTCAAAGGATGAGGGTKCTCTCCAAGAAGGTCAAAAGATGTCAAGTGTAGCTGAAATGTCAATGCAATAAAGATGAGAGAGCACCTAGGGGCGGTGAGACCTCATCAATAAAGTTTAAACCAATAAAATACACCTCCATGTGCCATGTCATAAAGATGTCCAACCAACCCAAGAGAGTGYGCCCTAGAGAAGTGTGCCAACCTCTCCAAGAAACAAAAAAATAATGCATGCCTTGAAAATTGCACCCAAGAAGGCGGGGTGCATCACAAGAAAGCCTCAACCAACTCCAAGTAACCACTCCAAGTGTGAAAAGCAAGCCAATGAGGTAGGGTGCCCAAGCAATTAACCTTAATATAGATAAAGTAGATTAATTTAACCATTCAACCTCAACATGTGTGCACAAAGGTTAATGCTCAGATATAAGCATAGTCCCCCCCCCCAATAGTCCCCAATTGATTAAATCACCATGAACATGTGTGCCAATGAGGAGTGTGTTGTTGCCGCCTAATCCGCACCTCGGGTCGTTTGGAAGAAATCTTCAATCCACTTAGTGTGGCCTTGGGGGCGAGTCTCGAATCGGGTTGTTGTCACCTAACACTTGACTCCTCCGTTTAGGCTAACTCCTAACGAAGACAAGGGGAGTAGTCCCTAATAAAATAATCTAAGGATAATTAAGCTAAGTACAAGAATTCTAGGAGTTAAATAATGAAACAAAAGCAAATAATACTAATCTAGCAGCATATAATGACACATCAAAAGATTGCTTATGTGAATGATAATAAGCAAATAAAATGCTTCAAAAGAAAATGAAAATATTGTAGAGACCAGTGCCAAAAAGGGTGTGTATTGCTCTTGGTAAGTTTTAGTTAATTAAATGGTTTCACTTGGATTTACATTAATTCAATGAGATGGATGGATAGTGTTGATCCACTCATGATTGAAGGATTGTTAGCAAGAAATGGAAGATATAATCTAAAGCTAATCTAATGTTTGTCACTTTTTAACTATTATCCCTCAAGTGGGTACAAGCGAAACTACAAGGACTTCCAACGAGGCGAGAACTAATCTCAATGAAGCCCCGTAAACTCACATGCAATTTGCAAGTATGATCCCGGTATTGAGCAATAATAATAAAAAGTTCCCTAATTAATCTACTCCAAACTATTCAAGATCCTTTTTTATCATGCCAAGATCGAGTTAGACTCGTGAGGCAGAGAGCATAATAGGACCCTGACAAGGAAGGTTCGATACTTTACAAAAAGGAAAAATAACTGAAATAACTGAGAAAATGAAAATTAATCTAACTAATCTAAGAGCGGAAAGGAAATGTTTTGCTTTGTTGTCTTGGTTTATTTTAGCTTAGTTTTATCTTGTTAAGTTAGAAAAAATAGAGAAATGCATAATGGATGCAAAAATTGTTAATGTTTTTTATTCTCGGATCTTGATAGTTATTGCCTTATGATTTCAAAACAAGATTCACTTTCATACCACAGTTATCAGAGAATAACTATACACTGAAAATCTCAACTATAACAATGCAACGAAAATAACAAGATCTAGAAATATTAACCATGCATAGTAGACACAAGAACACAAGAATTTATCCTGGGAAACCTAACCTTGGGAAAAAACCCAGCAACCTTTCTTATAGAAGAATTCAGTCCAAGATATTACCAGTACATCACCATAACCAGATCAAAATACCATACAGAGAAAGTCCTCCCCAAGTCTAGTGTCTCACTAGAATAGCCAAGATACAACCAAGAGACATCTTCTCCAAGTCTAGCGCCTTCCCCCAAGTGTGGTGCACTCACCAAGATAACCAGAACTCCAGAAAATAGCAAAATACCACAATTGCAGCTGAAAACTGGCTAGTGCGCACTGCAGGAGGAAAATTGTCTTTCTATCCAAATGAAATGATCCAGCCTGTATTTATACTAATCCAGGCGCCTGTCTTTTTCCTGTGGGACCGACTTCTCATTCTGGGTCTTCAATTTTACTTTATCATTTTATGTCTTTTACTAGTGGGGCCGACTTCTCTTCCTAGGTCTTCAATTTCTTCTTGGGGCTTCTTTAATGGTCAGATGGGTCTTCTTGTACTTCCTTGTGGAGAATCACTGCCCAAAGTTGCAAAACTTCAACACTCCCTCTCAACGAGGGAGGCATTCTCCATAATTGGATTTCCTCTGTCATAGAAAGGTTGTCCTCATGAGCCATGTTGATGATCCATCTCCATACAACTGTGTCTAGCACCTCAGGTCTGAAGACCACACTTGGACCATTCACTTTCACAAGTACACCCTTGTGAGTGAATATCACCACAAGTAAACCTTTGTGAGTGAATCTACCATTCTCTATTGGTTAAACCACCAATCTTGAGAGAGTGACGTCCGCAGAGAGTGACAACCACAGGTAAACCCCTGTAAGTAAGGACTACGCCTAGGCCCATTTACCACAAGTACACCCTTGCGATAAATATATCTTATCTCCATTGGTTTGCAGCCCAATCTAGGAGAAGGTCCGCTCGATGCTTACCTAGGCCACTCACCACCACAAGTACACGCTTGTAAGTGAGTGTCACTTACAGGTAAACCCCTGTAAGTGAATCTGTCATTCTCCACTGGTTAAACCACCAATCCTAGGAGAATGACGCCCGATGCAACCACACACTGGAGGAATACTATCACCTCAAGTATTTTATCCTGAAGACTACGCCTGGGCCACTCACCTCCACAAATACACCCTTGTGAGTGAGTGTCACTTACAGGTAAACCCCTATAAGTGAATTTTTCATTCTCCACTGGTTAAACCACCAATCCTGGGAGAATGATGCCCGATGCTTCCTCTTGGAGAAGCAACATCATCTCGAGTTTTCTGTCCTTCGAAGACTACGCCTAGGCCACAAGTACACCCCTGTGAATATATGCTCGATGTTGCAAATCATCAACACTCCCTCTCAGCGAGGGAGACATTCTGCATCACGCCAAGCTTGTCCTTGAAGTAAACAAACCTCGCTCTAGAAAGAGGCTTGGTGAGAATGTCTGCTATCTGCTCATCTGTGGATATGAACTGGAGCTTCACTGCTCCCTTCTACATTATGTCTCAGATGAAGTCCTGCAAGAAGCTACTACTTCACGACTTGCGACATTGGTTGTGATATACTCCATCTTTGTTGTACTGAGTGGTACAAAAACCTGCTTTCCTGAAATTGTAATTGATCCCAAGCTGAAGTAGCACCCCAAGGTGCTCAATCTGTCTACTGCACTCCCTTCCCAATCATAATCTATATATCTTTACAGCCTCATTTCACCACCTGAGACATCTCTAAGGCCATATCCAATTGTACCATGCAAGTAGCTCAACACATGCTTCGCTACAACCCAATGGAACTGCGTTGGCTTCAACCAAATATTGTCTCAGCGTGCTCACTGCAAAGCAAATATATGACCCGGTATTAACCAGGTACATCAAGGATCCAATCCACTGCATATACATCGTGGGATCCACCAAATCTGAATCTGAAATAGAATTACTCAACTTCTTCAGATTTGTCTCCATAGGTGTAGCCATGGACTTGCAGTCCATCATATCAAACCTCATCAGTATCCCCCGACTAAGGAAGATATCATCTGATCTCTGTCACACCTCCAATCCCAAGAAATAGTACATCCAACCAAGATCATCCACCTTGAACTCTGAGGCCAACTCCTTCTGTCACTAAAGCAAAGTCTACTGAAACAAAGGGATCCTCCCAGGAGGTCTCACATCTCCTAGAAGCCTCCTCAACTCATGACACCTATCTGTCAGTCCTAGAAGATGTCTCTCTCCCACCTGTATCTGGGGGGGAACTCCCTATGAATGATCGACTCTCCCTCTGAGCCAGTTGACTCTTTTTGAGATCAGGCTCACTCCGAGTCTGCATGCTCCCTCTGGAGCTTGACTCTCTCTGAGTCAGTACAATCTTTGGAGCCATCTGCTCCCTCTGCATCTGTTGCCCTCCTCTGAAGTCTGATCTCCTATGAACTTTCCTGGGAGGTTGCTCCTCCCTACTGGATCATGAGGGTTGACTCCCTCTGAACTATGGCTCCTTCTAAGCTGGTACTTGTTGGGGCCACCTGCCTCACCATTAATGGAGCCACCTGCTCCTCATAACTGGAAAGTTTTTGAATTAATGATGTGGCTCATAAATTCCATATAACTCGGGAATCTTTGAGGTCGTTTGCTTCCTGAAGGTATCACGGGGAGTTGCATGCCTCACTGCATCCTGCAAAGTGTCACAAAGCCATGTTGCCCTCCCCCTGATCACTACAACATCTCTAGGTAGATCCATTGGCCCTACTGGCTCTACTGATAGTCTGAAGGATAAACAACTGAACTACAGGGATCTATATGGTCATCCTCCGAAGCCTCCTGCTGCTCACTATCAATCTACATGTGGAGCACTCTGTATCCCACAAAAGTATCCTTCTTTCGAGAAGATTCTAACTTCGTCCTCTTCCCCTTCGGTACTTGGATGTATATTGCCATGTACACGACTCTATGTCTAGATATTCTGCTCCATGTCTCAAAATAGAGACCATCTAACACGTTGCCTCCTACAACCGTCACTATAGCTCCCTCTCAGAGCTATCACATGTGACCTGCCCGAAACAATAACAAGGACAAGAACAATCGTCACTATAGCTGCCTCTCAGAGCTATCACTTGTGACCTGCTTGGAATAGGAACAAGAATAAGAATAAGAAACAAGAACAATACTTTTCCAGTGTTGTTACCAATCATTCCTCTGCGGTAACATGCCCAAGACAAAGACAAAGAACAAAAACCTCTCCTAGAAGAGATCAAATTCATCTTGCAAACAAGTGCATCATCAGTGAGCATTTTACATAATGATCATAACTGTGTTTAAGTACTATCAAACATTGGATTTTAGTTCTTGTGATATAACAGTAGTACCTAGTAGTAATAGGCCTCTAAAGGTTGCTATCATAGCTACAACATTCTCTTGAGATGCAACAAATATTAAAGCAAATCAGAATACATCAGTCAAACCTGGACCCTGGAGTCTTGCTAGGGAGGGTGTGTTGTTCCTCTGAATGCACTAAATCCAAGATCATTGCTTGGACAAGTTTCCTTGGTATTCTTGCCAAGTGTACATCCCCTACAAACACTCTCATGATATAACTTGAAAGTTGAAAACATATACAAGTGCATCCTCTGAAATTTGTAGCACCATCCAACTTGTCTTATAATCTGAGACAAGAACCATCTTGACGAGAAGATGTCAGAAAATATGAAACAGAGGGTTCAATGTCTAGGAAAATGTCAATAAACCTGAAAACCCTAAAATTTCAACTTTGACGGAATGTCAAACTGAGAGCACCAATAGGTGCACTAGGGCAAGGCAAGTTGCTCTATGCCAAAATTCTCCACAACTCAGACCAATTAATGCTCAGCAAGCTTCACAAAAGTGTTACTACAA
>JASDQU010257783.1:0-15849 GCA_032191745.1 Picea mariana | reverse complement strand
CATTTCTTTTCGATGAACATCTATCTAAGGGAGAGAGAGAGAGTTCTTTTCACTAACAAGCACAAATAAGGAATGTCCTCAAACAATTTCTCAATCAAATCCTGATGTGATGCTAAAACTTTTTAGATGCCTTATAACATGCACAATCAATCATGAAGATGATTTTTTATTGTTTTCATATGAATGATGATTAATTCAAAACAAGGCTTGTCTTGCTAATTATCTTTCTTGGACGAATGAAAATCAGACCAACACAAGCAAGAATCATACAAACAATACACCCTCTTGTCGTAATCAAAATGAAAAAGCGAATGAAAAGAAGCAATCAAAGAGAAATCAAACTTCACACCCAAAAGAAAAAGTTGAAGAACAATGATCTTTAACCAAAATCAAAATGAAAGGATCGGTAGGCCTTTGATGACGTTCACCAGAGTTTTTTGTTCAGTTAATGAAGAGAGAAAGACAATGCATGGGTTTCAAATTCCAAATAACAGAAAAACTCAACAACAATAGTGAAGAAGGTTACGAAATCCAAACAGTAATATGTTTGTTCTTCAAGCAAAAGACAGATATCCAAGCTGGAAAAAAGAAGGATTGATTCACTAGGTGACCCAACAAGAGAGGCACAGAGAAAAACCCTGAAAAAGTCAATTCTAGAAGGTTTATTGGCCAAAAGAGGGCTGGCGCTCTGTTGCCAAAGGCAAGGAGCATTATAGTGCTTTGTGTAAGGTTATGGGGGAGTGATGGCACTTTGTTAACACAAGGATATGGGTGCCAGGTTCAAAAACTCCCAAAAATGTCAAAAAACTCCAAAAATTGCAATTCAAACTCGACAACTATGCTGAGTATGATGGGTTAGGGAGCCAATTATCTCATGAAACCAATCAAAATAGGAGTGAACCAGGTCTGAAACAATCGAGGGCTAGAACAAGGTCAATGAGGAGAAATCGAAATAAGAAATTTTGATTTGAGGCTATCTCCTCAGTGGAGTCGCCAGTTTCTATTGTAGGAAAATCTCCTTGCGGACAGGTAGATCGCCTCTAAGAGCTTGACCCTGACTCTAAGACAGAAAATGCTTAACGTGGACACTGAATTCCTTTCAAATCTATCTAAACTAACACATGAGATGGAAGGAGAACAAAAGTACCTCTTTATCGACGTTTTTCCCTGCATGCTCCGAGTTGCGCTCCGATCCTTTGCTCCTCGCTGAGTTCTATGGACAAACAAGATACGACCACTTCCTACTCTATTGATGTTAGCTTGAAAATAGATCTATCTATCAATGATAAGTTCATGTAACATTAGACACAAACTAGAAAGAAACAGGCCAAGCGTGTCACATTAATGAGAATAACGACAGCAGTACTCACAATCATAGATGCGAATGCGACAGCTTCGTCGGGTCCTCTTTGTCTAATCCTTGCTCGAAAGATCCACAACCTGGATGAAAACAGCTTCACTGATCACTCTCCTTTGGCTGACTGTGTGTTTCCTATGAGATCATAGGTTTCATGCTAGCAATTCTTCCTCCCCTTTCCACTATCATAGAGCTTGCTTATATAGGTTAAGAGGAGCTTAACCTCTTGACTTATCTTTAGAACAAGTTGGGTAACCTCCTCCTTAGATCGGGGATCTCCTGATGAAACCAAGAATTCGAATGCAACTACCTTCTAATCTTGAAAGATCCTCCCCTTATTCTCCTCAACGGGCCAACCACTGCCTCAGATTAGGTAGCGCTCCTGAAAAATGGGTATCAAAGTGTTGTAGTGCTCCCTGAGAAGCTTAAGGGAAGCGCCAGCACTCCAAAAGTGAGTAGCGTTCCTGTAAAAGGGTAGGAGAGCATTATAACACTCCATGAAGCCTTGTAGGGGGCACCAACGCTCCTAAGGCTGATATAAGGGAGCGCTCACCCTCAAAACCATTGTTTCAGAGCTCTTTTCAGGTGTCAAGAGTCCCTTGACTTCACTTAACCAGTTCTCCTTCTCCAAACCAAGTACATGAGATGTTTTAAGTGCCTCCTTAGTGTCGTCATTATGGCAGTATGCTTGAATGATGTCTTTGACACTTGTGAACAACTTGCGACACTTGCGAAAGTTGTAAGGAAGATGCGACACTTACGACAATTGAGAGGAATATGCGACACTTATCCAGTTGAGTAATTTTGACGTGTAACAAGGGTCTCTAATTTTTCATTACCTGTCATGAGCATTCTCACTAAACGACACTTGTCACTTGTCGCTTTTTACATATCCTCTTTTCGATTTTTTTTTTCATGACATGAAAACCCGCAGCTGGAATTGACACTTTGTTTCAATTTTTTATTAAAGGAAAACTGTTCATATGGTCTGTTATTGAATTATCATATTTTTTCTATGAACATGATTGTTCTCCTTGTTTATAACTCCTTGGTTCTAAACATGCCTTGGCTGCATAAGTGCAAGACCTCCATTCATTAATAATCTATTTTTGTATTAATATTGATGGATTTTTTATTCATAAAACTTTTAATTATTCATTTTTTATTTGATGCACTTACCTTTGTAATCAAGCTATGAATGTGCGTACTATGTTTTTCCAAGTTTTCTAATCCTCATACGTACCCAATGTCAATGTGTCATATGAATTATAACATGTCATTACCCCCAAGTATGGTCTCAGGCTTCACGATTTCGTTCCCACGCATGGTGATTAATGCCTCTACCTACCATTTGAACTGTCATAGCATTGTTTTGTTGAGGCTCAGGGCTATGGCTCTGTGGTTTTTTATCAAACTTTACCCGTGAGTTCTGTGTTGATTACCTTCTGTTCACCATGGCCCTAGTGGTAAGGATCGAGCCCAATGGCATCCAAACCTTGATATCTTATGATAACGCCAGGGAAGATTTAGAGAGGAACGGTTGGCATTCGATCATAGAAAATTTTAAGGGTTTCAATATGAGAGTTGCCCAATAGTTCACATTGACCTTCGATGGCTGTAGAGAAAAGATAGGTGACGTGCAGCTAGAGGTAACTGAGGATTTCTTAAGCCAAGCCACGGGTTTACCAGCTGTCGGGAAAAAATGGTTCAAGAATGCAAAAGTTGAAGAGGTCCCATGGACTTTTATGTTCACCTCACGAAAAATTACTAGCTGCAATCAAGGCATGCCAGTCTCATCCTTAAAACCTAGGTGGCATGATCTACTTGATATTGTGAAACAATTCATTACCTGTGAAGGAATATTTGGGTTATTTTTCTTGTATCATCTGCGATTGCTTATGAGCTTCATTGCCTTCCCGTTGACCATGCCCTACTTCCTGCTTAGAAGTCTATACAAGATGGGAAAATAGTTTAGGAGGCAGAGGTCTGATTCAAGTTTATTTCACCATGGGCTCATAAAAATTATCCTTGTGCACCAATTGCAATTACAAAATGATTGTTGGGATGCATTTATTTCACGAAATGGATTTGGCAACAATGAGTTAGGACAGGTTGATTACCCGGTTATCATAGAAACCCTCGTGAAACCTACCGCCTCTCCTCCACCGCTCCTGCCCTGTGATCTTGCCCCTAATAATGAACCCTCGACCTACCCTAATGTTACTCAACTGGACAATCAACCAGGTTCGCACCCAAAGAGTTGTGCTAAAACTGTTAAAAAACCCACAGGGAAGAAGCTAAATGGCAGTGTCGATGTTAATTACAAGAATAAGAGGGCTGGTCGTTTGATTTCACAATGTGCCTGAAATAAATTCAAACCCTGTGCAGACACAAACAACACAATTGAATTAAGTGAAGATTCAGACTCGAAAATTGAGAGTTTTTTGGCTGAAGAAGACCCCGCATCATACGAGTTCTATCCTGACACACCCTATGACTATGTACACAACCTACCTCCATGTCTAAAAGGTAACCCAGAATTCTTGGGTATTCAACTCTGTGATAAACCTACCTTTCACGTGAATGATTCTCCAACCCTTAATGCTATCAGTGCCAATGCACAGTCCCCACAGTCACAGTGTGATGAATGTTGATCCTAGATCGACATGTATTATATGGATGTGCCTTTGCTACAGTCCCGACTTAAATATTTAAAAGACCAAGTGGATTTGTTGACAAACGAGAATAGTATATTCCAATCCATAAATCAAGCAAAGGAGAAACACCTAAAAACTATAGGATCTATCATTTTTAAGAATGTAGAGGCAGCAACAGCAATTGTAAACTTCAAGATTGCCTGATATGTTTTAATCCCATGATTTGAGGTATGATATTTTTGAAGTTTAGCATGATTTTGTCACTCTCAATTTAGGATATACAATTTGATTGAATAGATTATCTCTCGTATAAAGATCAGTTTGTTCTGTTTATTTAATAAAATATGATTGTAGTTTCTATTATGACTAGCTACAGAATCGTAAGATTCTGTAGCCAGTTAGAAAAATTTGAATTGCTTGATTTGACAATTGAAAACATATCTAAAATTTCACCATTTTCATTTGTTTTCAGGAACCCATGATTTCCAAGGCGATATGAGGCACTGTTGAGATCTTCCAGCCATATCAACTTTTTGTTTTTAGTAAATAGATTAGGCTGTTGGTATTTTGATATCAAGTAAAATCAGGGAGGTTGCATCCCCCATATTTTTGGAACAGATTTGATATTATCAACAGGAAACATTTTGTTCCTGGAACCTATATAAGCATGTTATTTTGTAAACATGTCATCATCTCAGCCTTGGGGAAAGACTATGGATTTTTCATTTACAGACTTGAATGGAATATAATACTCGTCACAGCTTTAGCTTTTCCATATTGTGTTTTTATTCAAGTCATGTTTATTTCAATTTGTAAATATATTATGATTTCTTTCGCTGTCATGGTTTACTACAAGTTGATAGATTGACAGTTTATATATTATCCATGTTTCATGTTCCAGATTTAACACACAGTAATCATTTGTTCAATCTGAATTAAGAGATTTATCTTTATCCTTGATTGATGTTTATATGCAAGTTCTCATAGCAAGATTTTTCTTAATATGGCTACTTGTAAAATCATGAGATTGTTGTGATCGTATCTCTTATATGTTCTGTTGTTATTATTTAAACTTCATCATTGCTGCTTCACATTTATTAGCAGCAATTTTAGGATCTGCTGCAAGTTTACCTCGTCAGACAATGTGACTAGATGCTACACATTGAACACATATTGGATGCGATAACAGGTCAGCTTGTTATTTAATTTCATTAGTATAATAGATATAGAAGTTCCCTGTAGTTAAAACACTTTTACCATTTATTGTTTCTTTTATTTAATTAGACAGTTTGATATTTGATTTCTTTTATATAAACATTATAAGAAAACAAATAAAAAGTATTAGATAATAACTTTATTGTTGTTTAAAAAATCAAACTACGTTCGATTTTCATGGATTTAGATTAAAATTCGTATTTTGTACATATTATATATGTTAGAAATAGAATTATTTATATATATTGTGCATATGATAAGTAGAATTATTTCATAAATATTAATTAGTTAAGCTATAGATATATATTAGATGTATATATATTTGTCAATGAGTGTTATTTGTTAAGTTATTTCATTTTCTTTAGTTATATTTTTCGTTTTCTTTAGAACTTAGATCAGCCAACGGAACTGCTAAACCCGTCGGAGTGGATTAATCCAAACGGCTTGAGTTAATTGGACAACCCCCGACTGGATTCACTCCTCCAGTTGACGAGTGGTCAATTTCGCCCGTCAACACACCTCCACTCGAAGAAGATGTGTTGCATGTTGGTAGTCGCTGAAGGATTTGTGCAAAACTATCCATCATCTCGTTCCTCTATTACATGAGGGCTTCCTCAATCAACAGTTTGAAATGATCTCCTATCCCGTCATCTTTCTTTTCTCCTGCCATGATAGGTCACTTGGGCATGAGAGAGACTTTTTCCTCAAGGAAAACAAGCTCGAGACCCAACTCTTTGTACTTCGACCTCGTTGGGGACATGCATTAAGATGAAAAGGAGTAGACGGCTCTGATACCATTGATCTAGATTTTATGAGCTGAATGAAATGACTACAAATTATTAATAGATGATTAACGTAGAATAACAGAGATATAGTAAAACTGGTTTTTTATTCAATAAGGAAATTAGATGAAACTGTAAAATGCAGTGGAAAACAAGCTTGCTGGAATGGTGGTGGCTTATCTCTGAGAAGAGATGTGACGGTTGTGATCATTTGCAAGAAGATGATTACAATGAGGCTCTCAAGGCCTTTTTACAATAAAAAAGAGTTTCAAAAACACTAAACATCCAAAAACCTAACCCTAGGAGATGAAGTGCCAAAAGTCATGTGGGCCCCATTTGGGTAAGTCAGTACATCAACTTCTCGGGGTCGTAACTTTTGCATACAATCTTCGTTTTAGGCATACGATAGCCCATTGGAAATATCTATTTGAGATCTACAATAGTTGCACAAAATTTCAAGATGAAATTTCGCAACCACAAAATACCCAAAAAAACATCTTTTAGAGCCTCAAAACGGCTTCGGAAGTTTAGGACCCAAAAAACTGCTAAAAATAGTAAATTACCAAAATTGCCAAAAAGTTGTTTTGAGCCATCTGGAAAAGGTGGGCAGCCACTGATATCCACCTAGATCAATCTTTCCTCCTTAGGAAGAAATGGTCTCCATTGCATTGAGTTCCCCCATCAAATGAGGAAATTCTTGTTGAATTTGGCCCCGGGTGAGCCACTTGCCTTGGTGCAGGAGCTGCCCTCCTTTGATGACTCGATAAACCTGGATCCTTTGTTGTTGAGTGCCCTTGATCTGTGTTTCCACAATCTTATCATTGGATGCTTGTTTTATGCAATCGGGGTTGAGCTTTGTTGGTGTCATTTCTTCTTCTACGTCTAAGGTGTCCAATAATGGTGGGAAATAAGGCTGAAGGAGGTCCATGTTGAACACTGGGTGCAAGCCAAGGAAAGGAGGAATTTTGAGCTCAAAATCATTATCCCCCATAGCCTTGGTGATGGTGTATGACCCATAATGGAGTGGACGAAGCTTTCGATGGGGTCATGTAAGGCATTCTTTCTACAAGCGCAACCAAACTTTGTCACCCACCTAAAACTTATGTGGCACTTGATGTTGATCATGGCACTTCTTGTACTTGTCATTGGACTGTTGTAGGATATCCTGAACCTATTGGCAGATGTGTTGGATCCTCTCAATGAACCAGGTGGCTTTATCAGCCTTAGTTGGAGTAGGAGAGGAGTCGGTCAAGGTGACTGTAAGGGGAAGTGCAACATCTATGGGACCCGATGGTTGGAATCCCAACCCCACCTGAAAGGGGCTGTGGCCGGTTGAGCTATGCAGGGCTCAGTTGTAGCTATGCTGGACATAGGGAAGACTCTCATCCCATGTGCAAGGGTGCTTGGAATTATACATGCACAGGATATGCACGATCATTCGATTTACAACCTCAGTTTGGTCATCTATCTAGGGGTGGAAGGTTGTTAATTTCATGAGCTTGGTGTCCAGCATTGACCAGAGGCTCGACCAGAATGTACTGATAAATCGACTGTCCCAATCTGATACAATGGTTTGTGGGATTCAAAAATGTACCCAGAATCATTCAAAGAAGAGCTTTGCAGTGGCTTCTGCTATGATTCTCTTCTTGCAGGCAACCAGAATCGCCATCTTAGAAAAGTGATCAACAACCACAAAAACACATTCATTTCCCCGCTTGGTGGATGGAAGGCCTGACATGTAGTCCATTGAGATGGATTCCCATGGCCTGTCAAGAGTAGGAAGAGGGGTGTGCAGGCCCTGTTTCTTAGTGGTCAGTTTGGAAATAACGAAGGAAGTTCAAGACCTGATATAATTGATGACTTCCTATCGAAGTTTCGACCAATAGAAATGTTTTTTTAGCATCACCACTTTATTTTTGACACTGAAGTGTCCTGCCACCCGACTGTAGTGGGATTCCCAGATCATCTTTGCTCACTCACTTGACGGAACACAGATATGACCCAGATGACACAACAACCCATCCTAAAGATGGAAATACAAATGCCTTTGCACCCAATATTTGGTAGGTGGTGGTGAAGTCCGGGTCTATCTCATAGATTTGGGGCCATACAGAGGTCTCATGCCGCAAGAGTCTAGCACTGTAGTGAGTTCCACGACTAGTTGTCTGCTGAGGCAATTAACAATGTGGTTGGTGCTTTTTGTTTTATACTTGATGTTGAGGTGGAATTGCTGCAAGTATGTGGACCACTTTTGATGGAGATCATTCTGCAATTTCCCTTGTGTCTGCATGAATTGCAGTGGCTTATGATCAGTGTGGATGATTGTCTTCTTCCCAAGAATGTAATGTCTCCACTAGCGGTAGACTTGCACAATGGAGTACATTTCTTTGTCATAACTAGGGTACTTACGGACAACATATGATAGTGTCTCACTATGATAAGCCTCAGGGTGGCCATGTTGAGTGAGAATGATAGCCACAATATAGTCTGAAGTATCTATCTCAATCTCAAAGGGATTTTGTAGTTCTAGTAGTGAAAGTACTAGGGCTGAGCACAAGTGTTTCTTCAAATCATCGAATACTTGTTGCTGGGACTGGCCCCATGCAAATTTTGGCTTATCACCACCCCTGGTTATTTGGCTGAGGGCCCATGCAATATGGGAGAATCCCAAAACAAACCTACGGTAGAAATTGGCAAGGCCCAAGAAGCTCTGACTTGGGGCTGGCCATTCATGGATGACTTGGATCTTGGTTGGATCCACATGTACGCCATGTTCATCAATGATGTAGCCCAGGTAATGGACCTTGTCCATGCCGAATGAGAATTTTTCCAAGTTGGCGTATAGCTTGTGTTGCTGCAGGGTGTCTAGAACCTGTTGAATATGTTGCAAGTGTTCAGCCCAAGTCTTGTTGTAAATGAGAATGTCATTTAGATACACCACTACAAAATTATTGGTGAATGGTCATAGGATATCGTCCATCATCCTCATGAAAGTGGTTGGAGCATTTGTCAAACCAAAGGGCATGACCAACCATTCAAAAAGGCCTTCCTTTGAATTGAAGGTGGTCTTCCATACATCTGTTTATTCTATTGGGACCTGGTGGTAGCTAGACTTCAGATCAATCTTTTTGAAGTATTTGGCCCCAGTGAGTTGATAAAGGAGGTCATTGATTCAGGGAATCGGGTACCGGTTTCTGACTGTGATTTTATTCAAATCCTGATAATCAATGTAGAGTCACCAGGTTCCATCTTTCTTCTGTACCAGCATGATTGGGCTCCCACAAGGTGACGAGCTGGGATGGATTTGCCCCTTGTGGAGAAGTTCTTGGATCTGTCACTTGATATCCTCATTTTCTAATAAGGAGCAATGATAGACTGGCCCATTGGGTAGCGGTGTGTCAGGGGTCATATCGATGGGGTGCTTGACCTGGCAGTGCAGAGGTACCCTGGTATGTGAGGATAAGTTATCTGAGTATTCTTCCATGACCTTATATACTTGCTTCTACTGTGTGGAGAGGTCGACCGTAGAGACCTTGGATGTGGCTGTGATATTTTTCTCATTTTGAGAGCGAATCATGAAGAAGAAAAAATTCCTAGTCTGAGAGATGACCTTCCTACATTGCTTAGCAAAGATCAAGGAAATAACACTAGGTGGGACAACCTCAGGTATCTTGTACAATTTATTGTTCAAATTAATAATAACACTACGAGGCCTAGAATCATATACAACATGACGTTTCCATAAATAAGTTTTTCCCAAAAGAACATCAAAAACTTCGAGAGGAGCAACATCACACCATACCTCATCTTTGAAGGGATTGATGTCGTACGAAATTCGACACTATTTGTTGATGCGAAGATTTATTCCCTGGTGAAGCCATCCAATGGTGTAGGGTTGTGGGTGTAGCGTTGTCGGCAGGGCTAGCCACTTGATGACCTCTGCTGAGATGAGGTTCTTTTGGCTACCGCTATCAACGATGAAGTGCAGTGGGGTGTCTTCTACCCACATCTATGAATGGTAGAGGCACTCTCCTTCCTCTGGCTCATCTGGTTCACCATGCTGGAGCTTGGTGGTAGAAACAATGGCATTGGGTTCCACGTCAATGATCTGTCTTCCCCTTTCTGGTTCTGACTCAGAGTCAGAACCCACATCTGATTCAGAGGCTTTCACTTCAGCCACCAGTGATTGCTTTGAGAGGCAGTCAACAATGTTATGCCAAGGGATCTTATGGAAGTCACACCACTTCTCGATATCTTTCTTTTTCTTTGGCTTGGACCGGTTGTTCTGATAGTGTCCATATTTTCTCCATCCTTTGTTCTGTGGGTTGGGGTTTCCCCTTCTTGGATTTTTTTGTGAGGAGTTCCCCGACCCAAATTGTCGTGTCTTTTGTTTGAGCTTCTGCTCGATTTTGACGACATATTGGTATGTCGCGCCCAAGGAGGAGATGTCCAGAAATTCCATTTCGATCTGGATGTATCTATGCAAGCATCGTGATACTTGAGCACTAGATTTTGCTTCAAATATTTGATACCTAGCTTGGTGCACAAGGTATGGAAGATATTAGTGAAATCTGGCACTGCTTGGTCTCTTTCTTTCCGTAGTGTGGTCCATTTGGTATACAAGTCGTCATAACTTCTGACAGGGTAGTATTGTTCCTTAATACCATCCCTGAAGGATTCCCAGGTGGTCATGACTGTAAATAATGAGGGTTCATCTGTTTCATTTTTCTCACCGAAATTTTCCCACCAATCTTTGACATGGGGAACGGATTTGAGGAGTGAAAAAGTAATATTTTCTCTATTCAAAAAGTTATGGATAGAAAAATACCCTTCTATTAGATTCAACCACTTGTCTACAGCATTTGTGTCTATATGACCTTCAAATATAGGAATATCGAAGTTTATTTGTACCTTGAAGGGAGTGGCACCTCCGCTCAAAGAAGATGTGTCGCATGTTGGTAGTCGTCGAAGGATTTGTGTGAAACTATCCATCATCTTGTTCCTCTGTTGCATGAGTGCTTCCTCAATCAATAGTTTTAAAGGATCTCCTGTCATGTCATCTTTGTTTTCTCCTACCATGATAGGTCGCTTGGGTGTGTGAGAGATTTTTTCCTCAAGACAAACAAGCTCGAGACCCAACTCTTTGTACTCCAACCTTGTTGGGGACATGCATTAAGACAACAAGGAGAAGACCGCTCTGATACCATTGATCTAGATTTTATGAGTAGAACGAAATGAATACATATTATTAACATATGCTTAACAAAGAATAACAGAGATACAATAAAACTGGTTTTCTATTCAATAAGGAAATAAGATGAAAATGTAAAATGCAGCGGAAAACAAGCTTGTTGGAATGGTGGTGGCTTATCTCTAAGAAGAGATGTGACGGCTATGCTCATTCGCAAGAAAATGATTACAATGAGGCTCTCAAGGCCTTTTTACAATAAAAAAGAGTTTCAAAAACCCTAAACATCCAAAAACCTAACCCTAGGAGATGAAGTGCCAAAATTCATGTGGGCCCCATTTGGGTAAGTCAATACATCAACTTCCCGGGGTTGTAACTTTTGCATACGATCTTCGTTTTAGGCGTACGATATCCCATTGGAAATATCTATCCGAGGACTACAACAGTTACACAAAATTTCAGGATGAAATTTTGCAAACGCAAAATACCCAAAAAAAACATCGTTTAGGGCCTCAAAACGGCTCTGGAAGTTCAGGACCCAAAAAACTGCTAGAAATAGTAAATTACCAAAAATTCCAACTGGAAAAGGTGGGTGGCCACCGATATCCACCTGGATCATTGAGGCTTGTTTCCCTACCACAACCATGGTTAAGGCCATGCGACCCATATGTATATAGTATGAATAACATATAAAAGGTGATGGTCTAGGTGTTTTTCATGACACATGAGCTTCAGAATGTTCAATTGTGGCTTAAGTCCTTTACTCCCCCCTTAACCATTTTTAAGTGTTAAGACACATTTCTAGGGAACAAAACCTACTCATGGAACCTATATCCTACAGCTTGGAGGCCTTCAAGGAAGCCTTACAAATGAGTGGTGTGTTGGTTAAGGCCTTTCTACCCATCCTTACTGCAAAAAACCTCCTAATGGTGTCCTTATCCAACTCTGATGCTAAGGACCCCCTAGAGAGGAATTGTGTTGTGGTTTCTAGGTGTTGTTCATGATGAGTGATCCTAAGAAGTGTCATTTAGGGCCCTCATATCCCTTGACATTGGTTAGACCTTAATACTAATTATTGGTTCATGTATGGGTTATTTTCCCATCTTTCCACCTAAGTTTCATCATTTTTATAGTTATAATTACTAAAATAAATTACCCCTTCATAAAAAAATCAAAGATTAAATATCTATTCTTAATACAATTTAGAAAAACAAATATTAAAATCCTTTAATTCAAATAATTATTACTTATTTTTTTTATATCTACTCTACTCAATATGCAAATGTAGAATTAACCTTCGATTTCACCCATATGCTTTGAGGCAAAGAGAGGGTTTGGTAAGGCGAATTTATTAATTATTAAGGCAGAAACATAATTCAATTTCACCCATACACTTTGAGGCCGAGACAGGGTTTGGTAAGGTAATATTTCTTAATTAGGCATGTTTTCTGTAAGGTGGAAACATAATTCAAATTAGTTACCTAGATTCTTCAAGAAAACAAGCCCATCTGAGATCGAGTAGACCGAGAAGACCGAGCAAGGAGACTCTGGTACCTATCTCCTTATTACTTTAATCTAGGGTCAGGTCATCTGAGGCTTATCATAGCGATATAGGAGGCACAAGAGTACTGTCGAGGGAAAGGAGCTGCGAGAGTGTCGAAGGCCTGCACCCATACACTTTGAGGAGATAGGATTTGGTAAGGAAAAATTTCTTTAATGTGAGACTGTTGAGGGAAAAGAGGAATGAGAGGTACATTTGAGACCAATGGAAAGGAGGGAAAGATCAGACCGATAAAGGAGGCTCGAGACTATCTAGGGAAAGGAGGCACACGACTGTGGGAAAGAATGGTGAGTATAACCTTTGCACACTCAAATTTTGCATGTATTTGATAATTAATAAAAGGGAGCCATGCTCAACCTAGGTTTTGGGAATATTTTTTCACCACTATTCCATCACATCCAAGCCCTACTTCACCATTACCCAAGTCGCAATGTGTTATTTCTTCATCACCCTAAGCCCACATTCTTGCAATCGAGCATGAAAGCCCAGCTATGTTCGATGACTCTCTGAAATGAAAAATTGAAGGCCATAATATCAAACCAAACTCTGCAATTGAGGGTCATGGAAGGAGATATGTCATGTGCCCTTTACATGGAAATTTCTTCTTCTCCTATCTTCTCTTTCATGCAGTTTCAAGATCTATCCAGATCTATAACTTTCCTCTTTCAATTATGGATAATTTAACCAAAAGAATATTATTATATTCTTTTTTAGTTTTGGTCCATTTTCCTTTAGTTTTGATCAAGATATAAAAAACTTAATCCTCTCATTGTTGTTATGTTCAACTTGGGCTTACCTACTTCATGTACCTTGAATATTTTTGCACATATAATAGTCTCATGGCCTCAAAACCATCATTCTATTCACTATGATATTTACCCACACTAAAGGGTTTGAATGGATATTATTTGATTTCATATTTATCATTATAAAATCAACCTCAAAATTATTTTTTTAATTTTCATACTCCTTATAAGTATAAGCATAGTTTGGCCTATATTACTCATTACAAGTATGAGAAAAATTTGGCCTATACGAAACCTTTGAATTTCCCAACACTTGCGAGGTTTGAATCAAACACCATTTCACCTTCTTGCATTGGATTTAAAATATTAAAAGGGCACCATACTCAAGCATAAACAATCTATCATGGCTTGTTTGAATTTTTTTTAGTTCTTGTCTTACCTTATAAATGATATCATAAGATTTAGTTTCGGGTTATATTTCCCATGTATGTCATACATTGATGATTGTTGTGGTTGAGGGAATCATGCTTCATTAGTTCAAACTCAAAACCCATATGAATTTGCTTCATTAAGAGTGTTTTACAATGAAAAACATTTTAAGAGTCATTCCTAATTTCACATGCTTACTATTAATCACTTACATAGAATTGGGCCTTTATTAACACTTTTTCAAACACAATTTGCCTCATTTGTTAGCCAACATGTGTTCCCTCACTTTTTCACTCTTTCTATAACCAACTATAAAAGGATCATAAATCAATGCATTATATAGATGAACTATTTTTCTTCAATTATAATCCAGTCAGTTTATGATTGCTTGAATATGTTGGGTCTATAAGGTTGATTGTAAATTTCATTTGCATTTATATTTGGTTTGTTAGATGAGTTTTTAGATTTGTGGCTACCATGACCCCAAAAGGGGATATGACAAAGGGCCATAGATGTATGAAGGGGTGGGAGAAGGAAAATAATAATGTTTTATTTCCATTTTAATGCAGAATTTGATTAATTTTCCAAATTATACCAAATAGGCCATTTGTACTTGGGTAACCCAAATATCCAACCAACTCTATTTCCTTTTCCACCTAATTTGTAGCCTCACTTGAGCATATCTGAGATAAACCTTATTGTTTCGCCCACTAATGATGGATAGAACCCTAATATTACTCCATATTTCATTGGTAAAGATAGATGGGGAAACCCACACTTGGATCTTGTTATCCCGAGAGCCCCTAAAATTTCACCCTTTGATTTGATTATACTTATTTGAAACCAACTTACCAAATATGTAGAGGTCACCACTCTTGTACCAACTATTATTGATAAAGGAAACAATTGAATAATATGCAAGTTCCATGTATGCCTCTTTAGGACCCCTAAAATGATCCTATGACATTCCATGTTATTATGAAATCCAGTGATAGCACTTCCATTGTTGATCATGTTGCTAGTTGATGCCACCACATCCATTTTTCCTTCACTACTCCATTGTTAAAATATGATACGAGGATGATTTACTTTGAGGATATGCACTTAGAGGTTTATGTCCCTATGTATCTTTCTTTGAGTACCCATTTCCCATTTCCCTTGAATAATTCTTGGTCATCCACAAGGTGAAGCCCCCATGATCCTTATGAGTATATTTAAGATGTGTATGGTGGTCTCTGTAATCATAAAATTTTACTATGTTGGAAATGATGACATTTGATTAAATGTTGTATATGTGTACTAAGTGAACAATGACATGTGCATGGTATTTTTAAAATTTGGGTCATTTTTCTTCCATTTATCTGGATAACTAGCTCATACTTTTTGTCATTAGTAGTAATGCACACATAGTAATCTATCAATAAATTATTTCTTTGCTTAAAACCTCTTGCTCCTTCCCATAGCTAGTTTTCATCAAAGTTGAAATTCTTGCATTTCATTTTCCTCTTGCATGGTTTAAAGAGTCGAGTCAAAATGCCATCAGTTTCATGACCACTCCTTTGAGTAACAACAACCTAAAATCAAGCGCTAATTAAAATCTATCTAGCAACTTTTCTAGGGATATTCAAACTCATCTTAGCTTAGGTGTAGAGATCTGGAATAGGATTGTGAGAATAACTTTCCAAAGATGCTAAACAAACATAAATCCTTGAGTTAGGGAGTGAAATCTAGTTGCTAAATCACTGACTTTGGGAAGCCCTTCTAACACAAGGGTCAATCACGAGGTCTCATTGGGGCCCTCAAAGTAATCAACCCTACTTTGTTGGTCTTGGTGTCGACTGTCGATTGTCCCCCCTCTTCTTTGGTATAGTAGGCGATACCATAGAGGCCATAATATTTTAGACTTCCTACACA